>CM031628.1:52670812-52676645 GCA_018398815.1 Conus ventricosus | reverse complement strand
GCATGGTTCCAGTTCAAATGGATACATTACGTTTGTTCTCGTACGTAATAGCGAGTGTTCTTTTTTTTTTTTTTTTTTTTTTTTTTAATCAAGTAAAGTTAGAGCTGACAGGAGCGCAGAAAGCGGACAGTGCGCAGAAAGGTTATATGCAAACAGTAACATAAACATATCAATTATATAATAAACTCATAATCATAAATAACTAAGATTGAGGGAACAAAAACGGAGAGAAAACCCCTTAGAGAGCACCACCCCTCCCACACGCATCCACCAACTTTTCAATAATTTATCAGCATACTTTTAGTTCTCTCTTTTTTTCTTCTTTTTTTCCTCTCTACCCCCACCCCTCCCCCCTTTTCCCTTCTCTTCTTTAACATCGCACAATTCAACTCGCGTGAAAAGAAAAACAAACATAGAATGCCAACGTTCATTTTCAGTGGGAAATGGTAAACAATATAAATCGTAACAAAAGAACAAAGGAAAAATTAATAGGAAAAAGGATTCCCTTCCTTCTCAGCTAACACCCCCCTCCCTCACCGAACACACACACACACACACACACACACACACACACACACACACACACACACACACACACACACACACACACACACACACACACATTTATTTTTCTATGTCTGTACATACGTAAAAAAAAAAAACAACTCCTCTTTCATTTTCCACCTCCAACCCAAATCCCCATAATTTCAATTATCCTGTACTACTAATAAAGCTAACATTCATGTTTTGTTATGTGGCACATATTACAGTAGTAAAAGAGTGAAAGAGAATATCTGTTAGGTAAAAGTGATTTGAATGGAGTAATAGTTTCCATCTAAGGGCCCTTGTTTTTGTTCATGTAGCAGAGGTAATGTTTTCAGGGCTGGGTTGTTTATCTAGTCCTGTATGACAAAAACAGGCACACTATAGCATCGAGAAAAAAAACGTATCATCAAGGAACACTTAATCATTAAGTAACACTGAATACAGTATCCATTTTTTTCAAACTCAGAATGGCGCATTTCTAGACTGTACTTATATTTTTCGGTGCGATAGTTGTATTTGAGTTCTCTATAAAAAGCTGTCATGGTTGGTCTAATTTTATTAATCCTACATTTGTAGATAAAGAATTTTGCCCATAAGATAATATATACAGAATTTCATCGATTTTGGTTTTTCCGTCTGTTCCAAACAAAATTAATTGAACGTTAAAGGATAGTCTTTCACAAACATGACATTTTCTTTTCATACATATTTCTAATTCCATCCAAAAGTTGTGTACGAAGTCACAGTTCCAGAGATAGTGATAGATCGAATCTAATTCGTCATTACAAAAACTACATTTATCGCTCACGACTAGGCCCATTTTCTTTAATATATTATTTGTAACCAATATTCTGTAGCAAATTCTAATCTGGAACCATTTCAATTTTACTTCTTTTATTTTACTAATCAATCTTTGAACGACTTGCCAGTCTACCACAGAATTTAACTTTCTTTGCCAATTAATGAGTGGTTTGATATTACCGACAAGTGTGTTTCCAACCAGTATGTTATAATATGGTTTTGAGCCTTTTGTAACGCTGCTTATCGTTCTAATTGCTTTTGGATCCTGGTTACTATCATTGTTTTGAACAGTTATATTTCTTTTTCTGATATATTCTTTTATCGCTTGAATGGAACTTAGATAGTGTAAGTAATTCACTCTCAAATTCCATTTCTGGCAAAATTCATCTTGATTCAAAAAGCTTCCATTATTACCAACAATATCTTTTACTAAGAACACATTCTTGGCAGTCCATTTTGTGAAACAAAAATCCTTATTGTTGATTTTAAATTTTATGTTGTGAAAAATAGGTTCTGATAAAATTTCCTCTTCGTTATCTAAATGTATGTGGCTGGTGAGTTTTTCGTAGGCTAAAATACATACATCTTTTCCAGAAGTAGTTGCATTTACTCTTTATAAACATTTTAGACCGTAACAGCGTATATAGTTTATTTCTGGGCACAATGTTTCGAGTATGTGTCTCCATTTTGAAGTTCCTGAAAGCAGCCTTCTCAACCATGACAACTTCAGTGCATGCACAAAGGCTTGTATGTCAGGTATTCCTATTCCTCCTTGCTCAACATTTGTACTGAATATTGTCTCCTTATTTTGTCTGTTTTGCCATCCCACACAAATTCGAAGCACATTTTTTGCAGTTGTTTCAACTCATTTTCCGGTGGGTTAGGGAGCAGAATCCATAAGAAGATTAATTTTGAAAGAATCAAAGACTTAAGTACCGCAACCCTACCCAAAGGAGTACATGTTCTTTTTGCCCAAATTTTAAACAAAGTCTTAACTTCAACAAATTTATCTTTTACATTAATCTCGGTTAAATTTGTTATCTCGTTTGCAAACCAGATTCCCAGAATTTTAAATTTTGGGGGATTCCATTGCATATGTTTGTGGTATAAATATTTTTCTGCTGAATTTTTCCTGTTTCCTAGCCAAACATTTGTAGTTTTGTCAAAATTTAATTTTAAGCCAGATATACTTTCAAATTCATTTAACCTTTCGAACAGTTTTTCGTAAGATGCTCTGTCTCCTTCTAAAGTGAAAGTGGTGTCATCAGCAAACTGATTTACTTTAAATTCGGTGTCTGATATTTTTATTCCCCTAATATTTTCATCTTTTCGAATTTTGCATGCCAGGATTTCGGCACACAGTATAAAAAGATACGGAGATATGGGATCACCCTGACGACATCCTCTCTGTATTTCAAGATGTCTTGACATTTTCCCATTTACTATAACATAAGACCTGATATCGTTATAAACGCAGATACCCATTTACATATGTCATCTCCAAACCCAAATTTGTTTAATACTTTTTTCATGAAATTCCAATCTACTGAGTCGAAAGCTTTTTCAAAATCAATTGATACAAGTAATCCGGGCAAGTTCCTTATTTCTAAATAATGCATCATGTCGTATAAAGTTCTTAAACTGTCTCCAATATATCTTCCTGGTACGAAGCCTGTCTGATCTTCATTTATAATTTTCGGTAGTATAGTTTTTATGCGGTTAGCGATGCATGCTGATCCAATTTTGTATGTCACATTTAGTAATGTAATTGGTCGCCAATTCTTCAAATATTCCCTTGGTTTATCACCTTTCGGTAAACATATTATTATGCCTTCCCTCTGTGTTATAGACATTTTCCCGTTATAAAAACCTTCATTGATGGAGCGAACCACAAAATCCCCTATCTGTTGCCAAAAGAACTTGAAAAAATTTACCGTCATGCCGTCCGATCCTGGGCTTTTATCATTCTTCATATTTTCTATTGCCTGTGCTGCTTCTTTCTTTGTTATAATTCCTTCTAATTTGTCAGCTTCTTCTTTTTCTAATTTTGGAAAAGCTGTGACATAGTCATTTAAATTAACATCCTGAGTTCTTCTTTCTTCGTAAAGTTTTTCATAAAAAGATGTGGTTTCATCTAACATTTCTTTTGTTTCTGACAAAACGCGTCCTTTGTTTGTTACTAATTTCGACATTTGTTTGCTGACATAATGTCTTTTTTCCAGAGAGCAGAAATATTTCGTCACCTTTTCTCCTTGCGATGCCCACCTTGCTTTTGATCTGATAATAATTCCATCCATTTTAGCTTTTCTTAGATCTTCCATTTTTTTCTTTTTTTTCCTCTAAACAAACTCTATCACTGTCACTTTTCTTTTGCTTTGCTTCCAAGTATTGTATCTCTTTCTCTAGATTTTCTTCCTTCACACTTTGCTCTCTTTTCTTTTGATAGAATATGCTATTGTTTTCGCTCTTATTTCCATTAAAAGGGTGTCGAGAAATAATTGATCTGTTACACTCAATTGAACTTCATAATTCGGAACAAATTTAATTTTTTCTCTTGCATAGACTAAAACCGCGTATTGTTCTTTAACAATTTGTATAGTTTCCTTAACAAGTTCAACATATTTTTTATCTCTTAAAAGCGAGGAATTGAATTTCCAATAAGTTTTTGATCGTTCTTCTTTTTTAAATGTGATTTCTATTGTTATAAGAGAGTGATCACTTCGATAACCATAGAGAATGTCAGCATTCTTTATATTGGAAAGAAATGATTCAGAGACCAGGGCAGGTTCTGATCAGGTCTATGCCACCTGTTGGCTGACTGCTTCAGGGCAGGTTCTGATGCCATATGTCTCTTGCTTTGCCTTGCTTGGAACTGCTTGCCTGGCATGGAAGGGGGGGGGGGGGGGGGGGGAGAGGGAAGCGGAGGTGGGGATGGGATGTCCACCTTGCATGGTTCCAGTTCAAATGGATACATTACGTTTGTTCTCGTACGTAATAGCGAGTGTTCTTTGTAAGGGTTCGAGACACCCCAGGTGTACAGTTTACCCAAATGTTCACTTACGGTGACTAAAGAAGCATGATCTCTGAAGGAACGTCAACCAATATTGCTTCATGAGTTTGACAACAGCGCCGCCAATGAAGGGCATCAGTCTCTCCCACCCCCCACCCCCACCCCTCCCCTTAATCCCCCATGAGACTGAGACCCTTTCTACACGCTGAAGTCGACTCTGGATGGACGTAAACAAGTAGTTGTGTTTCAAACATAGATCTCAAAGTTTCCTACTGCTATCAGTGAAGGCTTTAACATATGCACTGTAACGCTGTCCTTTTTTTATCGTCTCTCTTCCCTTGCTTCTGTAGAATAAAAGGAATGGTCGCTACAGGGGCTACTGGTGGATGGTCGCTACAGGGGCTACTGGTGGAGTTGTATTTCCTCTGGCAGTGTTAACCGCATGTGCGATCTCTGGAAGCACATGGTTGTTCCTCCATGTCTGCCTTGCCTGGGTTGGCGCTGCTTTGCGTGAACTGAGGGCATGCTCCATTGTTTGTGGACAAACAGGGCAGAGACCAGGTGAAGCTGGATTCGAGGCAGCGTATATACAGGTCGGAGGATGACGATGACTCTAAGAGGTGCTCTGTGCCTATTCTCTTGCAGCTGAGACCTTGCTGGATGTGTGATTTCCCACATGGTCCACCGCCTACGTTGGCCTGGCTGGAGTGTGATTTCTCACATGGTCCACCGCTACGTTGGCCTGGCTGGAGTGTGATTTCTCACATGGTCCACCGCCTACGTTGGCCTGGCTGGAGTGTGATTTCTCACATGGTCCACGCCTACGTTGGCCTGGCTGGAGTGTGATTTCTCACATGGTCCACCGCCTACGTTCGCCTGGCTGGGAGTGTGATTTCTCACATGGTCCACCGCCTACGTTGGCCTGGCTGGACTGTCTACTGGATTCTTTCATCTACTTTTTCTTCAGCTTCTGTATCACCATGCCCCTCTTTGCTCCTGTACCTACACATGTTTATATTATGATGTAATATGTATCGTGTGTAAATGTTCGATGTCTGTGAGTTGACCACCTGTAACCTGCACATATTTATGTTGCGATGTAATATGCGCCATGTGTGTATGTTTGGTGTTTGTGAGTTGGCCGGCCACCTGTACCTACACATATTTATGTTGCGATGTAATATGCACCATGTGTGTATGTTTGATGTCTGTGAGTTGGTCACTGTACACTAAAATGAAAATGTGATTAACACGCAGAGGATGTTCTGTTTTGCCTGTATAATGTATGCCATCAGTAGTTTAATTATATTGTACATAAATATTTAAGCAAAGAAAAAAAATTATAGTAGAGCAAACTCAACGGGTTCAGAATACTAAACTCTGTTTCACACCTACACACTTGATGCTCACAGCCAGTCATGGATGGTGGGTTTGAATGGCGGGAACTCCCCCCCCCCCCCCTCTCTCTCTCTCTCT
>CM031628.1:52660812-52663312 GCA_018398815.1 Conus ventricosus | reverse complement strand
TGTGTATCCTTAGGGTGCTTTTGTGATTGTACTTGCTAGCACCCCTTCATGAGGGGCAATGGCCTAATCATGAATAAATCATCTTGAGTCTTGAGTCTTGAGTCTCTGAGAGAGAGAGAGAGGATAACGATAACGATAACGAAAATTTATTCAGAAAGGCCACAGCCCCATTTGGAGGGGGTGAGTAATAAAGAACATAGTTAAACAAGGTATTTTATCACAAAAATTTAAACATTCTCAACATATGCAAATTACCTATGTCAAATCACTCCTTCTTTTAAATGATTTGTACAGATATAAAGCAAGATTTCTTGCAACGTTGTAATTTTTTGACGACAAAAGACAGACTAACTTGAACAGTGCTGGGCGTCGATGATATTTTAACGGATTAAGTTTTTGTCGTAGGTCAGCCAGAACAGGACATAAGAATACAAAATGAAGTTCATCTTCCCTACCAGATTTACACAGTGGACACAACAAATCATTTTCTGTATGGATATTATGTCGTTGACGATGTACAGCAATATCCGATACACCAAACCTGAATTTTGTTAATTCAGACCTGATAAATCTATTCAAGTTTAGAGACAAATAAGCTTCTGCTTCTACTAAATAATTACTTTTCAGCAGTCTAAATAATGAAAATCGTTCGCTGTTCTGAATATGGCTATCCCAGTCTTGCCATCTACAATCTATTGTTCGTTGCTTGAAACAAGCCAAGAAACTGCTGACACAGCCAGCCCCTTGTTCTAACCATACAAACGAAAAACCATAATTATATAAACATTTACGAATGCCCGATGCCCACGTAGTTTTCCCTCTCATATCCAGGTCAAACAATGTTTTATAAGCTTTGGTTGGCAGTCTATGTTGCCCCATACGTAACAGTTTAAGCCAGTATCTTACACATTTTATATATGAATTCAAATAAATAGGGAATCTACCAAGTTCTCCATAAGTCAAGTCATTTGGGGTACGCCTATCGACATTCAAAAACCGTTTCATAGCAAATAAGTGCAATTTCTCTATGTCATGTCCTTTCTCCAAACCCCAAATCTCAGCGCCATATTGGACTATAGGCTGGACCTGGGTATCAAACATTCTGAAAAATAGTTTTACTGACTCGTTTTCAAACTTATACAAGACGCTTAAAATGGCCATAACAGCACGCTTCCCTTTACCCACAAGATCTTGGCAGGCAAACAAAAAACTTAGTTTTGTAGAAAAATATAAACCCAGATATTTGTAGGCGTTTACAATCACAATTTTAGAATTTCCATAAAACCATTTTTCACGCGACGACAAATATCCACCCTATCGAAAAACTATAATGTTTGTTTTGTCCATGTTTACTTTGAGATGTAATCTCTGCGCCGCTGAGCACAAATTGTTCAACTGGTTTTGAAGCCCTATAACAGTTTCAGACAGTAAAACGATATCATCTGCAAAAAGTAGAATACATATTTCAATCAAATCAAATGAAACACCATGTTTTCCCTTCTCGATAATTTCCAAAGCTAATTCGTTAATAAACAAAGAGAATAAAACAGGACTACAAACATCACCCTGCTTAACACCCTGTGTACATCTAATGTACTCACTAAATTTTGCACACACCTTATATTAGCTTTAACATCATCATACGTACATTTAACACATTTAAATAGTTTACCTCTTCCACTATGTTTTGCCAGTATTGGCCACAGAAGCTTTCTAGAAATAGAATCAAAGACCTTTTCGAAGTCTATAAATGCAACATATATAACTTACGATTATTTGAAACCTGTTTCTGAACAGCAGCCAGTAGAATGAACAAATGATCGATTGTACTACAACCCTTCTTAAAACCTGCTTGGTATTCACCAGTTATGTTTTTTAATTCGATCCATTCAGATAATCTCTTGTTTGTTATAGATCCATAAAGTTTACTTGCAATATCACACAAGGAGATTCCTCTATAATTATTAGGATTATTTGCGTCACCCTTTTTAAACAGAGGAAAGGTGATCGATCTGGTCCAATTCTCGGGATAAATTCCTTTTTCAAAAGAACATTAAATAATTTTACAAGAAAATCGATTGCAAAGTCCCCTAAGTTTAAAAAAAAATAACCAACAAGTCCATTGGGCCCTGCTGCTTTACCATTTTTCAGTTTCCTTATTGCAAATTGTACTTCATGCTTTGTAATTGGTCGGTCGAAAAATTCAGAATATTCATCATCTAATAATGTTTCATTTTCACCAGTGTCTGTATCAACGCTGATATCCTTTTCCAACACGTTTTTAAAATGGTAATACCATTGCTCCATTGTGATTCTATTCTGCTTCTGTGTTCGTGTTTTAAACGCTTGTTTGACACTTTTCCAAAAATCCTCTTGGTTGTCCATATTAGTGACAATTTCTTTAAACATTTTATCATTGTGTGACTTTTGCTTCCTATATAATAAATGTTTATACTCTGATCGTGATACACAGTACAAGTGTCGGCTATTTTTATCTAAG
>CM031628.1:52647327-52654827 GCA_018398815.1 Conus ventricosus | reverse complement strand
CAGGGAACATCAGGACGAGATTACCGTACAATTACCGAGCCCAGTGAAAGTCTTCTGTCTACGTATTTCTGTTGGATTGTTATAAGGCTGCCATTTTCATAGTTGCACATGATTGTATTTAGCATTATTGTCATTATCCTGTTGAAAGATTTTAGGTATTTTCATACTGAATTTCAGTTTTCGGTATTTGCGAAGTGTCTTTTTTTTCTTCATTTTAATAGACTATTACTGTGCTTTTGCTTTATTTGCAATTTTCTTCTGTTTCTTTATTATTATTTTTTTTATAACTGTTTGATGGAAAAAAAGAAAAACATAGTATCCTACAGTGGAATTGCCGTTCAGTCACTACCAATATAATACACCTTCAACAGCATCTTGAGAACAACACTTATATGGTCATCTCCTTCAATCTCTAAATGTGACAAAGAAGGACTTGCCACGATTGGACCATTTCTTCAATCCACCAGTGTGCCAAGAAAGTGATTGTGCTGCGAAAATTTCTGTAGCCATTTATATTAATGACCAGTTATTTTTACCATCCAATCCAATCGCCTGTACCAAATGACACAACAGACTTGTATTCCTGTGCAGCGTGTGTCCGATTCAACAAATCGTTAGTTTTGAACATTGTTTCAGTGTATTTTCCAAAAGGTATTATTGATTGCAATTCTGACTGGCTACGTTCGTTAAATACTACAAATGATAAATGGTTAATAGCGGGGGACTTTATGAACATGCCCCCTTTTTGGGATCTGTCTTGCATCAAAGTAACCTCTAATCGCTTGGTGGAGAATATTTCAGATTCTCCACTTTTTCTTTTAAATGACGGAAGTGTTACAAGACTGCCTGATGTTCCCAGCCACAAACCATCAGCAATTGATCTGACTCTAATCTCTCCAAAGTTAGTTCCTAGCTGCAAGTGGCAATTACACGATAACACTTTGGGAAGTGATCATATTCCTATTATCCTTACTTTTAGAGGATTTCAAGTTATGCAAAATGATGTAAAGGATAAAATTCCTAAATTTGATTATAAACGAGCTGACTGGGCCAAATTTGAATCTGTTCTAAGGTCTTACGATGTTAGTTCTTTGATAAATCAGACATTGAATCTATGTATACTCATTTTCAGAGGCACTTTTAAATGCTGCAGGCAAAGCAATTCCCAAAATTAATGTGTCAAACTCTTCGAAACATGTTGGTAAAGTATGGTGGACAGATTCATGTAAAACTGCTGTAGACAAAAACAAGAACACCTTTAAATCATATGCTAAAGTTAAAAAAGTGAAAGGTAGTGTTCCTGTCAAATCTGCTAAAAACCAAAGCCCACAGGGTTATAGAAAGTGCTAAAAGCAACTATTGGTCAACGTTTTGTTTTAATGAAATAAGTGACCATAAAGATAAAAAGTAAAATTTGGAAAAAGATCCATGAAATGAAAAATGGGGTTCATCTACCAGAATATCCAGTTATTCTAGGTGATGAACAATTTCCTTCAGAATATCAAAAGCTGAGGCATTTGCTGACACCTTTGTAAAGAATAGCTCTTACAATAGTCTATCAGACAAATACAGAACTTTAAGGGAAAATCAATCACAAAAAAACATATACAATGATCCCGAGAAAAAGAATGATCACTACTTGAATGCTGAAATTACTTATCAAGAATTACTGTCTGCTATCTGTTCATTACCAAAGACCAAGAAAACTTCTGTTGGTCTGGATGCCATTTCCAATAAGTTGATAAAACATCTTCCAGAAACTTTTTGTTATTTTTTACACGGAAATTTTTAGTAAATGCTGGATTGAAGGTAAAATCCCATCCATATGGAGAGATTCAATTATAGTCCCTATTCTAAAGCAGGCAAACCAGTACACGATGTAAATAGTTATAGACCTATCTCTCTGACATCTCATGTATGCAAATTAATGGAGCAAATTGTTTTAAATCGATTGTCTTATCATTGCGAAAAATGTGGGATTATCCCCGTAAACCAAGGAGGCTTTAGAAAAGGCAGATCAACCATTGATCATTTAGTGAAATTAACAACTCAAATCAAACATCAATTTGCCAAAAGACAAAATGTTCTTGCCACATTCTTTGTATAAATAAAGCATACGATCAGGTTTGGCATGATCGATTACTATACAAGTTAAAAACGGTTGGGCTTTCTGGTCATATCTATGATTATGTTAAACATTCTTGGCCAACAGAAGTATCCAAAAAAGAATTGGTCACATTTTTCCTCTAAAAGATTCGTTGATATGGGTATCCCTCAAGGCTCTGTAATTTGCTCCTATCCTATATAATATCCTAACCTACGATTTACCAATATCTATCTCCAAAAAAAGTAACTTTATTCAGTATGCCGATGATATCTGTTTGTGGATGAATGTTACTTTAAAAAGAAAACATCAAAAAGGTCTATAAATTTTATAAAAAGAGCATATCAATATGATCTAGACAATATTGCCATGTTTATGTCAGAAAATGGTTTAAGCTTATCACCCCAAAAATCTCACATGATGCTATTTGATGCAAGTGGATCTGTTCACAATGCCCCAGAATTCAAAGTTAATAACATCACACTTAAATACGCTTCAAATATTAAATTCCTGGTGTTTATATAACATCTAAGCTCTCTTGGAACCTGCATTTAGAACATGCTGTAATCAAGCAAGAAAGTCATTGAACCTTCTAAAAGTCATAAGCAAACAAAGCTGGGGTCAAGACACAAAGACATTAATTCATTTGTCCTCTGCTCTAGTTAGGTCTAAATTGTCGTATGCACAAGAGGTATTCTTTAGTGCTCCAAAATATCTATTGAAAAACTGCAGAGCATAGATTGTAAAGCATATAGAATAGCCCTTGGCGTTCCTTTTCATGGTTCCATCATAGGATCTTACCATGAAGCAGGTGCATTGCCTCTTGATGATCAGCGAAAAGTAGCCTGTGCTAAATACATCTTAAGATGCTCTACCATTCAAAATTCAAACCAAATGGAACTTGAAAATTAGGTCCGATATTCATTTTCCTAAGCGTGCAAAACGTATCCGATCTAATAAACTATTCTTACATTTTCTTCTAAACTATTGACAAAATTAAATACTAATCAAAAGAAATTAGCTGTGCGTTTTCCATAAGTCCCATCCCAAACTGGGAGCTTTTTAAGGCTAAGTTTGATTATAACTATACACAGTTGTCCAAATTTGATAACATCAATGTACTTGCATATGAAGCTAGATCCCACATGAATGATTTTTATCCCAATCATCCCAAAAAATTTTCACTGATGGTTCTTTATTAGACAATCAGGCAGGCTGTGGTTTTGTCATCCCCACTTTAAAAATTGAGAAATCTTTTTATCTTGGTAAGGACTTCTCCATTTTCACAGCTGAATTAATAGCAAATTTAATGGCTGTTCAGTATGTCATTGATACACCATGCAATTTTTAAAGGTTGCACTCTTTGTGTAGACTCTAAATCAGTTCTCCAAGGTTTTTGAATCAACAAATCCGAAAATCCGGGCTGAAATAATCACAGAAAATTTAAAATACTTATTCATGTTCTCATATCAAGGGGTTATCGCAGTTGATTTTTGTGGATCCCATCTCATTGTTCAATATCTGGAAATGAATGGGCAGATCGTACTGCTCGAGCAGGTGCAAAAAAATCTTTAAAATCCAAGGATATTCCCATTCTTTTGAGTTTACAAGAAGGTTACTCTCTATTACAAAAAGCTTCTTTTGAAAATTTTGAAAAGGTATATAAAGACTACATGCTTCCCAAAGTACATAAGCCTAACTCTTCAATAAAGTGTTGTTTAAACGCTCGATCACAATTTTTAAAAAAAAGAACTCATTAATAAATTATACATTTTATCAAAAAAATGTCGATAAACACCCAAAACACCGCAAAAAAATTGTTTCACTGTTTTACAGACTTAGGTTAAACGCTTTCAAAACCAAGTTCACAAAAACATCCAGTGTGTATGCGGGGCTGTTGATAGTTGTACAACAACACATATTTTGTACTTTTGTCCTTATTTTGAATCAGCTCTATCAAAATTCAGAAAGATGAATCTAAATGCATTTTCCAAGAACCTGTATTTCTTTTGAACTTTGTTCAGAACTTAATGATAAGTCCAGTCGGCTCGTTTTTATGATTTCTGCGTATTTTAGACTTTTTGTTTTGACTATTTCAGTTTGATTTTTTAATGTTGCTTTTTTCTAAGGATTGTTGTTATGTAGTATTTCCCCTAATATTTAACACACACACAGGCGCACACACACACGCGCACACACATACACGCACACACACACACACACACACACACACACACACACACACACACACACACACACACACACACACACACACACACACACCACACACACACACACACACGCACGCACGCACGCACGCACGCACGCACGCACGCACGCACGCCACATGCAAGCATGCATGCATGCATACTACACACACATGCACATATACAAGTAAACGCTTACTTCCTGTCTAATATCACTTTAAAGTGAAAAGACGTTAAATCGAAGAAACAACAAAACACACATACACACACACACACACACACACACACACACACACAAAACACACACACACACACACACACACACACACACACACACACACACTTGTATGCACATGAACAAACTCTATCTATCTCCCTAATTTGCCTGTCTATCTCTCCTTTCTTGTCTAATATCACATAGTTTGTGAAAAGACGTAAAATTAAAGTACTACTACTACTACTAACTACTACTAACACCACACACACACACACACACACACACACACACACACACACACACACACACACACACACACACACACACATACACACACAGAGCACACTTGACACACACATATTTTCAGCTTCTTTCCATTCCTATTCAACCTATCTCATGCTGATAATTAAAAGTCATCGCATGAACGTGTACGTATACTTACGTGAGTCTATACACACAATGCATGATGGACATTTTCTTCGAAAAGAGTAGGTGGAGATTCTATGACGCTATCAAGCACTGAAGTGGAGCATACAATAAAATATGCTTGTGCTGTATTATTCATTCACTCATTCATCCATCCCTCCATCCATCCATTCATTGATTCATTCATTCATTCATTCATTCATTTCATTTATTCATTCCCCTCATTCATTCATTCACTTATTCATTCATTCATTCATTCATTCATTCATTTATGTATAATCTTTTCAACAATTTAAATCATTTGAAGTGTTTCAGGACTTAGAATGGTGTAAAACGTTTCCCAAACGTGCAAGAACTCCATGATGTGGCTGGATGCTTATAGTGCTAAAACCGTCTAACATCCAAAACTATCCCCTGCTTCATTCGTGTATGATTCCAGACTGGCCTTATTATCGTATTGAATGGAATGAAAAATATACCATGCACCGTTTTCATTTGAGCCAGGCACTCCGTGTCCCCAACCCATTTTGAATGTCGTTGGTGGCCTACCGTTTACCCATGTATGTCCGATGTAACGGCGTTTATGACTGTCCTCACAGAGAAGATGAAAACAGACTGTGAGACCTACACATGTCCTGGGTACTTTCGTTGTCGTCAGTCCCAGGTATGCCTGCATCCAGATGATGTATGTGACGGTGATGTCCATTGTCCTCAGCATGATGATGATGGTACTGCTCCATGACTTGTCCTGACCACTGCTCCTGTCAGGGATTGGCGTTTGTGTGTGACCATGTGTTTCCTGTAGGGAATTACCCTGATGTTCGCTATTTAGATGCCTCAGATACTGGTATGAAGGTAGAAAGCCTGTTCCAAAATAAACTGTTGATATATCTGAGCCTGGGGAAATGTAATCTGTCTGAACTTCTTATTCCAGATCTTCCCAACCTGAAGATTCTTGATGTAAGCCACAACCAGCTAAAAACTGTTTCACTGGAGACTCTGAAAAACGTCAGTAATCTGAAATCACTTGATCTTGACAAACAATCCATTGGTAGCTCTCTTCCCGAACCAGTCTGTTGCGGTGAAAACATTTCCAAGACTTACTAGCCTGGACCTGAGCTTTGTAGAGATGGTGTACCTGGATCTCCATGGACTGAAGCCCTTCTCTGGACTCACCAACCTGAACATGTCAGGCACTAACATTGAAAGGGTTCTAGAAGGGGACCTAGTCCATTTTGATCTTAAAAAGCTAGACCTCCGAGGCAATGACGTATCAAAATTTGGCAAGAGCTTGCTGAAGAAACTTAACAGTCTTCAGGAGCTGTATGCTGATAGTTTTCAGCTGTGCTGTGCACACACCCTGCCTGAAAACTTCAACATTAAGAACTGCCATGCACCTTCACCTGCATTTTCTACCTGTGACCATCTTTTGGGAGAACAAGGGCAGCGAAGTTTGCTTTATTTTCTCGTGTCCTTTATATTACCAGGAAATGGCTTAGTTTTGGTGCATTTCTTTCGAGCACGGAGAGAAAGGACAACGATCGAAGTATTCACTTTTCACCTATCTATGTCTAAATTTGTGCTGGGTTGTACATCTGTGTACTGTGTGTGGCAGACTACATGTACAGTGGTTCTTATTTGTGGGTGGATAGAGCCTGGAAATCAAGCAACGTGTGTACGATGGCAGCATTCCTCTTTCTCCTCTCCTGCCAGGTAAAAGTCTTTAGGTATTGACAGCACATAATACACGACAATGTATATATGTCTAAATAAATTCAAACGTATAGTGCAGACCATGTATATATGTCTAAATTAGTGCCAAGGTATAATGCAGACCATGTATATATGTCTAAATTAGTGCCAACGTATAATGCAGACCATGTATATATGTCTAAATTAGTGCCAACGTATAATGCAGACCATGTATATATGTCTAAATTAGTGCCAACGTATAATGCAGACCATGTATATATGTCTAAATAAGTGCCAACGTATAATGCAGACCATGTATATATGTCTAAATTAGCGCCAGCGTATAATGCAGACCATGTATATATGTCTAAAATGAGCGCCAACGTATAATGCAGACTATGTACATATGTCTAAATAAGTGCCAACGTATAATGCAGACCATGTAGGTATGTTTACTCTGAACTCATACTTACTGGTTCCTTTCACCAGCATCTCACAATGGAGGAAAAACAGTAATTAGGTCAGTCCATACACGATAAGGGCTTGGTTTAAACTCGTAACCAAGGTTATCTGGAATTTGGGGTGATGCATGTTGACCGTATGATGATAATACAAATGATTATAGTCGGGGCATATTCCATCTCCACCTAAACCACAAGGAGCTTACCACCTCGTCACGTTCAGCAACAGTGTGTGCCGGCATAATGCCACTAGCTTCGGCACGTTCGACAGGAGGACGCGTGGCTCTGTCCCTAGCGTATGCCACAGTGAGAGTTTGAGTCAACGCACTTCGACACCTGTACAAGCGGCTCAGTATTGGGGGCAAATTCCAATTTAATAAAAATCCAATTTGA
>CM031628.1:52631395-52646327 GCA_018398815.1 Conus ventricosus | reverse complement strand
AGGGAAAGAAAACGACCTTCGGACTGACTAGCCTCAATAATGTCCCATGACCTTGAACTATATTTAGAATCGATTTGCTGCTAGCTGAGAGACGTGTTTAAGCACGACACACACGACTTTCCTCAAACATTGATATTTTGTGGACTGTCCGTCTTTTTGGCTAATTTTTGGCTAGGTACAGCGTTCACACACACACACACACACACACACACACACACACACACACACACACACACACACACACACACACACACACACACGTGTTCATGTGCACATATGCACACACGCACACATGCAGACTTGCACACACACGCACGCGCACACACACACACACACACACACACACACACACACACACACACACACACACACACACACACACACACACACACACATACACAGAGTTACTATATCCTATCACTGAGCACACTTGACACACACATATTTCAGCTTCTTTCCATTCCTATTCAACCTTTCTCATGCTGATAATTAAAAGTCATCGTATGAACGTGTACGTATACTTACCTGAGTCTATACACACAATGCATGATGGACATTTTCTTTCGAAAGAGTAGGTGGAGTTCCATGACGCTATCAAGCACTGAAGTGGAGCACACAATAAAATATGCTTGTGCTGTATTCATTCATTCATTCATTCATCCATCCATCCATCCATCCATCCATTCATTCATTCATTCATTCATTCATTCATTCATTCATTCATTCATTCATTCATCCATTCACTTATTCATTCATTCATTCATTCGTTCATTCATTCATTCATTCATTCATTCATTCATTCATTCATTCATTCATTCATTCATTTATGTATAATCTTTTCAACAATTTAAATCATTTGAAGTGTTTCAGGGACTTGGAATGGTGTGCAACGTTTGGCCCAACGTGCAAGAACTCCATGGATGTGGCTGGATGCGTCACTAATGTTAAACATACCTATGTTCCAAACTATCCCCTGCTTCAATCGTGTATGATTCCAGACTGCCTTCATTGATCGTACTGAATGGGAATAAAAAAGGATTCGCCATGCACCGTGTTCATTATGAGCCAGGCACTCCGTGTCCCCCAACCCATTTTGAATGTCCGTTGGTGGCCTACCGTTTACCAGTGTATGTCCGATGTAACGGCGTCTACGACTGTCCTCACAGAGAGGATGAGACAGACTGTGAGACCTACACATGTCCTGGGTACTTTCGTTGTCGTCAGTCCAGGTATGCCTGCATCCAAATCATGTATGTGACGGTGATGTCCATTGCCCTCAGCATGATGATGAATGGTACTGCTTCATGACTTGTCCTGACCACTGCTCCTGTCAGGGATTGGCGTTTGTGTGTGACTATGTGTTTCTTGTAGGGCATTACCTGATGTGCGCTATTTAGATGCCTCAGATACTGGTATGAAGGTAGAAAGCCTGTTCCAAATAAACTGTTGATATATCTGAGCCTGAGGAAATGTAATCTGTCTGAACTTCTTATTCCAGATCTTCCCAACCTGAAGATTTTTGATGTAAGCCACAACCAGCTAAAAACTGTTTCACCGGAGACTCTGAAAAACGTCAGTAATCTGAATCACTTGATCTTGACAAACAATCCATTGGTAGCTCTCTTCCCGAACCAGTCTGTTGCGGTGAAAACATTTCCAAGACTTACTAGCCTGGACCTGAGCTTTGTGAGAGATGGTGTACCTGGATCTCCATGGACTGAAGCCCTTCTCTGGACTCACCAACCTGAACATGTCAGGCACTAACATTGAAAGGGTTCTAGAAGGGGACCTAGTCCATTTTGATCTTAAAAAGCTAGACCTCCGAGGCAATGACGTATCAAAATTTGCCAAGAGCTTGCTGAAGAAACTTAACAGTCTTCAGGAGCTGTATGCTGATAGTTTTCAGCTGTGCTGTGCACACACCCTGCCTGAAAAACTTCAACATTAAGAACTGCCATGCACCTTCACCTGTATTTTCTACCTGTGACCATCTTTTGGGAGAACAAGGGCAGCGAAGTTTGCTTTATTTTCTCGTGTCCTTTATATTACTAGGAAATGGCTTAGTTTTGGTGCATTTCTTTCGAGCACGGAGAGAAAGAACAACGATCGAAGTATTCACTTTTCACCTATCTATGTCTAAATTTGTGCTGGGGTTGTACATCTGTGTACTGTGTGTGGCAGACTACATGTACAGTGGTTCTTATTTGTGGGTGGATAGGGGCCTGGAAATCAAGCACGTGTGTACGATGGCAGCATTCCTCTTTCTCCTCTCCTGCCAGGTAAAAGTCTTTAGGTATTGACAGCACATAATACACGACAATGTATATATACTGACTTCCATAAAAAACGCGAAAACAAAATAAGCTGAAGGTTGGGTGTGATTTTATTGATCACAATTGTACAGAGTGGAAGCGAGAATTCAACGTGGTTTGATTCATTACACGGTAATGTGTTTAAAATGTCATCAGCAATATGTCTTTTGTGTGGAAAATCCAAGGTCACGTGACAAACCAGCTTGAAGTCCTAATACCGTGTGTGGCCACCATTTGCGTTGACAACTGCTTGACACTTGCGGCTCATTGAGTGGACCAGGTGGTTGATGCGTCCCCTTGGCACACCAGCCCACACATGGACGATGGCCTGGAGAAGTTGGGCCGCTGTTGCTGGTCGTGGACGCAGGAGGTCCAACCGTCTGCCAAGTTCATCCCAAAAATGTTCTATTGGGTTTAAATCGGGACTGAGGGCTGGCCAGGGCAGCACATTGACGTTGTTATGCTGAAGAAATTGCTGGGTGGCCCTGGCGGTGTGTGGTCTTGCATTGTCCTGTTGGAATGTCAGTTTGGGTGTTGCGCAAAAAAAGGATCGACATAGGGTCTGAGCACCTGGTCGATGTAGCGCTGTGCATTGACACCCTGTCTGCAACCAGGACCAATATTCTGAAAGATGACTGGTCCTATGGCGTGGTTAATGCCAATTGCACCCCATATCATAACGTTCGAGCCTCCCAGGGGTTCCGCTCTACCACACAGGAGTCAGCATAGCGTTCACCAGGTCGACGCCATATTCTGACACGACCGTCAGCCATGTCAATACAAAAACGGCTCTCATCTGAGAACAGTATGCGTCCCCACTGCTGCCTGCGCCAGTTGATTCAGGCTTGTGCCCACTGCAGCCTGTCCTGCCGGTGTCTTGGTGTCAGTACCGGACCTCTGTGAGGACGCCTACATGCCAGCCGTTCTCCTGAAGATGCCGCCACATAGTGTTGAGGCTGATTCGTTGCTGGAGATTCCCAGGCACCTGTCGAGCAGTGTTAGCGGCTGTTTGCCGCCTGTTCCGCAGATGGGTTCGAACAAGATGGCGATCCTCTCTTTGTGTGGTGACCCAAGGACGGCCTGGCCGGGGACGATCATCAGTGGTACCAGTGACTCGCATGCGGTGCTGCAGACGATAGATGGTTGAGATGTGGACGTTAAAGATGTTGGCGACCTGCCTGGCATCCACACCAGCCTCCAGATGGCCTACGGCACGATTGCGTTCCTCTGCTCGTAGTCCTGGCATCTTTGTAGCGCTCAGACGGCAAGTCGTTACCTGAACCTTGTAGCGCGGCTTTATAAAGGCTGTATGCCTGCGTACTTGTCGCTGGTTTAACTTTGCTCTGCATAGTGTGCACGTCCCTCACATGCAGCAACCATTTTGGGCCATTTTTGTTGCCCCTCCAATACCGGGAATGATGTGTTGCTCACACAATTTTTTCACTGCACGTGAGTCTTGGACCAAACAACTTCCACAATGGTTCAATATTGTATATTTCACCCTTTCACCCGAAAAATAGCCTTTCAAATTTCGCGTTTTTTAAGAAGTCAGTATATGTCTAAATAAATTCAAACGTATAGTGCAGACCATTATATATGTCTAAATTAGTGCAATGTGTAATGCAGACCATGAAATTATCTCTAAATTAGTGCCAACGTATAATGCAGACCATGTATATAATGTCTAAATTAGTGCCAACGTATAAGCAGACCATGTATAAAATGTCTAAATTAGTGCCAACGTATAATGCAGACCATGTATAATGTCTAAATAATGCCAACGTATAATGCAGACCATGTATATAGTCTAAATTAAGCGCCAGCGTATAAGCAGCCCAAATGTATATATGTCAAAGAGCGCCAACGTAAAAATGGCAGACTATGATATAATGTCTAAATAGTGCCAACGTATAATGCAGCCCATGTAGGTATGTTTACTCTGAACTCATACTTTTGGACCTTTCACCAGCATCTCACAATGGAGGAAAAACAGTAATTAGGTCAGTCCATACACGATAAGGGTTTGGGTTTAAAACTCGTAAAAAAGGTTATCTGGAATTTTGGGGTGATGCATTTTGACCGTAGATGATAATACAAATGATTATAGTCGGGCATATTCCCATCATCCACCTAAACCACAAGGAGCTTACCACCTCGTGACGTTCAGCAACAGTGTGTGCCGGCATAATGCCACTACTTCGCACGTTCGACAGGGGGACGCGTGGCTTCTTTTCCCTATGCGTATGCCACAGTGAGAGTTTGAGTCAACGCACTTCACACACCGTGAAGCAAGCGGCTCAGTATTGGGGACAAATCCAAATTGAAAAGTCCAAGCAGAGATCCAAGTTTTAAGAATTTCGGTTTGACAATCAATAACAGCTTAACAAACCAGTTTGCGTTCACTTTGTTGTAGGCTAGGATGGTTAAGTGCAATTTTGTATCCATAACAATGGGGATCGGGACAAGATAAGCTCTGGATATTGAAACATTGGGGGGACAGTCCACTGTGTTGATATATGTGGTCCTCTTGGCCCAATACCAAAACATTGGGGAACAGTTACCACCATTTCTGGCCTCATCGTTTGCTTTTTTCCTGAGTGTACCACAGCTTCCAGTTGACTGCTTTCAATACCAAGATGTACACATGATGGCACCACAGTTGGGATGCAAACTGCTGATCAGGCGCAATTTAAAACATTCTGATTTTTTAAATTGCCTGTATCACCATCGATTCCCCCAGTATATTGGACACTATTTCAAATTTTTATCATCGATTTTAGACTTAAGATTTCGGGCCTTCATTCATAAGGGCAGTATTTTATTTCAAGAGGACTGAGCACACCCATTTTCATTATAGGTAACAACTCATTTATCAGGGAAAAAAACATACACATAAGAACGCACCTAAGATTTCACTATTTCTCAGATTTTTAGACGAATTAAGCAAAAAAAAACAACAGCAAACAAACAAACAACCAAAATTTCCTAACAACCTCATACTTACTAGAAATTATAGTAAATATAACTGAAACATACGTGGGGCATAAAATATCTGTAGGATATATTTTGGCGAAGCCATCTGAAGCTCGACAAAGGATAATAAAATGTATTTAATTTCCTCTCCTTTCATACACAATAGAAAATACTAAGTCATTTGTGTATGTTGTCAATTTTACAAGTAATGCGTCTTATTTCAAAAAATACCAACTCGAATTAGCGAATAATCGTTTAAAAACTTGCATCTAAATCGAATTTAAAACAAACTGAACAAAATTTTCTTTTCCAATCATACCGTTCACTAGTTTGGATATGGTTGTCTCACTTTTTGCCATTAACAGTCAGAAATCTTTGTCAAAATACACTTATTATCTCATTTTGATTTCCAAAAACCTTTGTTAGCCAAACATCTCTAAATTCGTGCTTACACAGAAACAGGTGCATATTTGAAGCCAATTCGTTTTCCCCTTTACATCCAATCGAAAAATTCGTAAGACTAACGAGCATTCTACGATGATCCATGTAAAAAAAACGTTAACAGTGCCGTACACGTCTTACGGCTGAACTAACATACGAGGGAAAAATCTGTTGGGAATTTCCATCGGCGTACGTCGTTGATACCTCGAAACTTCTTCAAAGCAAATAGCATTTCCATGAACAACAGCATTATCTGAACCCCAAATTTCAGCCCATACATCGAAATGGGTTTTGTAGCTGGGGATCAAACATTTTAAAGAATAACTCAGCAAATCATTAGTAAAAGGGAAGCAACTATCCATTCCAGCATATCAAAGCATTTATGTACGCTACATGCAAGGTCTTAACAAAGAATGGTGAAAGTTAGGCGTGTAGAAAGGTAATCCTCATGTGTTTATACATATTCAGTACAGGTATAATACGACATCCAACATCCATCTTTTTCCCTCCCCGCCATATAACCTCCATTTTGAAAAACACACAATTTTGCTTTTACTTATATTCACTTTCAGCTCTAATGAGGGGACAGCCCCTCAGATTATTTAGCTCACGCTGTAAGCCAGCTATTGTTTCTGCCGTTTCTGAAACCAAAAAAATGCCATCTGCTAAAAGTGGATAAACAATTCTAACACATCTTCCGAAATCGTCCACCAGATGGCCATTATTAATAATCTAAATGTTAAGCTTATTATTGAACTAGAAAATAATACAGGGCTATAGAAATCCCCTTTGTCTTACTCCCAAAAACAATGAATATGATCAGTCAGACATGGAACCACGTCTTACCCTATTTTTAACAACTTTGTATATGGCTCTGGTACGGGGCCGAGTGATTTCCCTTCACACATTTTTAAAGTAATAATATCCATAAAAGCTTTATATTGATGGAACCAAAGGCTCTTTAAAAGTCAAGAATACAACATAAAGTTTACGATTTAAAGAAAACTGTTTTTGAACAAACGCAAGAAGAGAAAAACATATGATCGGTAGTAGATAGCCCTTTTGAACCCCAGCTTGATGTCCTCCAGTAATATTCTTCTTTTCAGTCCAACCTATACTTTGTTGGTGATAATAGTGCTGTACGTTTTACTACTAACATCAACCAAAGAGATACCACCGTCATTGTAAATCATTATTTACATCGACTTCTTGAATATCCAGCAAAGTCGGACTCTTTTCCGGTTTCTGGACTGTTTACCCCATCACCCTAAACTCACCGACCGAGCAAGTAAAATTCCACACATGATGTCCACCGTGTTTCAAAATACACCAATGATAGAATCGGGTCCTGCCGATTTGTTATTTCTTTTTTTCTGCATGGCAAACAAACCTCTTCTTTGGGATTGGGCGATTAAGACCAGGAAATATTTTTGTTACGAACCTTTTTTTTGATGAAGCTCATTTTAACTGTTTTCCAAACTCCTGTTTTGGCGAAAAAAATATCTAATCATATTATCTGGCGGGTTTTACTGAATATTTGTTTCTTCTCTGCTTTAAAAGGTTTTTTGTATTCTCTTCTTGCAATAAGATACTCACTTCTGTATCCATCATTTAAAGTACGAAGCCTTAATCTCCTAACTTAACGCTTTACTGTTCTTTGTCAAGCAGCCCAGTGTCAAACCAATCCTCCCCTCAGCACAGTTCCTTATTTGCACACTTTTCTACATTCAGCATTTTGAATACAATCATTAAACAAATATAAGGTTTTATTTACATCAACTTTAAAATCAGTTCAAAGGCATAAATTAAACTTTGTGCAAATTTTTGCTTTACATAAATTGTCCCTGAAGTCAGGGCATAATAATGTAACACACACTTATCGGAGACGGTAGCCTCAACAGTCTCAACTGATTATCATGTTTTTTTTTGTTGGGGAGTCAATGTGAATTCAACAGGTAAATAATCGGATTCGATCTGTTCTCAAACAAAAAATAACAGGAAAAACAACAGGTGGAGAAAAAAATCTTTTGATAAAAGGAAATAATCATTTATGCTGCTTCCGCCTTTGTTTGCTACACATAAATAAGGAGAGGAAAATTTAAACCAAAACTCTACATTTGAAAATTGAAAGGCAAAGGGTAGCATGTTCAAGACTTTCAAATTCAAAAACCAAGTTATCAAGGTGTTAAAATCCGTAACACCCAAACACCAAAACACATAGACGATTTTCAATACAATATAAAAAACTTTTTCGGGCCTAAATTGCTCGGGTTCGGCTCCATAGGCAGCTACTGATAAGCGAGACTAACGTGTCAAATGTTTTTGATTGATAACGTGCAACAAAAAAGTAAAAAAACGTTACACCTTTTCAAAAATTTTACACCCTTTTCGACAATTTTGGGTGAAATTGTGGGGGATATATCTGTTTTTTTTTGTGTGTTTTTTATAAGTAGGTGATAGTTAAAACGTATTTAAATGTTAAAAGAAGCCCTCTTTGTATTCTTGTGTGCAAAGTGAAATCGGATAACGCATTACCCATACATGGAAAACAAATTTAGATTTTCTAATAGCCAACTTTTCAAAATTGTGTTGGCATTTAAATGACTTTTCCAAACATAGACAGCCACATTAACCGTTTTTAGCCTGGTGATAAAGACGGCTTTTTTATGCTGACGGAAGGGTGATTTCCGGGTTTTTGTTTTGAATGACCACTATTCAAACATCTCAGACACATTTCACAATATCCCCCGACGTTTTGGCCCCTCGCTGCTCGCCCTTCTCCCTCTAAATGATTCACACAAGCAATCTATCAAAAACAACCCAAACCCTGTTTTCAAAGAGGCACCAGCCTGTTTGAAAAGTTAAAGGCAGCTATTGATAAGCTAAACGTATAATCGTTTGACATTAAATGTCGTCGTTTCGTCAAAACTGGTGTATACCTATACTGTCTACTGTCTGTCTAAATATATCTCTATATCTCTATCTCCTTGTCTACTCAGATGTTGTAGGTGTGTGTGTGTGTGTGTGTGTGTGTGTGTGTGTGTGTGTGTGGGGTGTGTGTGTGTGAGTGTGGTGTGTGTGTGTGTGTGTGCGTGTGCGTGTGTGCGTGTGCTAGAGAGAGAGAGAGAGAGAGAGAGAGAGGGGAAAAAGAGAGAGAAAAGAGAGAGAGAGTATGTGTGCATGTGTGTGCATGTGTGTCGTGAGCGTGCGTGAGCGTGCGTGCGTGCGTGCGTGCGTGCGTGCGCGCGCGTGTGTGTGTGTGTGTGTGTGTGTGGTGTGTGTGTGTGTGTGTGTGTGATATGGCTACGCTACTCATTTTTGTGCGGAAAAAAGAACACAATGCTGTTTCAGCCCTATTTATACTGCTCCTACCATCTAAAATACCTATAGAACTGTTCAACTGGTGGGATTTTTCCCGATCTTGTACTTTACCTGTGACGTGATTTATTCTCAAAGATGAATAGCGAACAAACAAAAATCCATTTTTATAGGCACAACCCAATATCAATACGTTAGAAATAGATTTACGTTTAACATCTCCAAGCAACTCAAATCAAGAAATAAAAGAAACACTTTTCCACGACTCCAGCAGACATCATTGTTGAATTAAACTGATAAAAGATATAAAATATGCATAAAAGGTACATAATTTAGCATTTACACGGGTTTTGATTCAAAGACCCTCTAACACACAGAAATGTTTTTACAGTACATATGACATACATTTGGTTAATGTTGTTTAAAACGATACAAAATCTGAAACAGGTATACTACATTGGACATTTTCCCTCTGTTGAAAACCAGGTACGGTCTTTGTGAATGTCAACATGAACCCGGAGAGGTGCATAGCTGTAGTGTGGTCAGAGACAGTGAGAACTGAGCGGAGAAAGAAAGACGATTTTTACCTGTTTTGTCTGCTGGCGTGGCTGGCAGGTGCCTGTCTCTCCCTCACTCCCATGACGTCATCAGGGAAAGCGTTCAGTCAGACCAGTCTCTGTGTTCCCCTGCCTGTGCCAGCTGATCGACCAGGGGGGCATCACTACGCCTTCAGTCTCCTAGTGGTTCTGAAAAAGCACGTTGATGTCACTGACTATGCTGGGTCAGATCTACATCTACACCATTATCCGCAGAAGTACTTTGGTTTTTCCCGACCGTGACGACAAGGCTCGTGACCTCACTGCGGCCCGTCGAGTTATCTCCCCGGCTGTCACAATGCCTGTTGCTGGTATCTCGTGACGTTGTGGGCCCTTATGACGTCACAAGGGTACAGTTGCCAGGTGACGAGTCAGTTTCAGTTTCTTCATTTTTTTCAGTGCCGCTGGTACGCCATACCTGTATTTGTTAAACGGTGCGTTGGAAGTCGCAGACAGGTGCAGCGACCCAAAGAGTTTTGAAACGACTGGGACTTCAGTTCAAGGTGAAGAAAGACAACATTGAAGAGACATTGAACTGTGTGTCCTTTCTGGTAAACTAATAAATATTCCACTTTGTAGTAAAGGAAAAGTCTCTCTCTCTCTCTCTCTCTCTCTCTCCTCTCTCTCTCTCCTCTCTTCTCTCTCTCTCTCTCTCTCCCCCTCTCTCTCTCACACACACAAAACACACTTTCTTTTAGCGTGCATGTGTGCGTGTGCGATGCGCGGCGCGCAGCGCGCGCGTGCGTGTGTGTGTGTTTTGTGTGTGTGTGTGTGTGTGTGTGTGTGTTTTGTGGTGTGTGTGTTGTGTGTGCATGCGTGCACGCGTGCGCACCTCATGTGTGCACGGGTGTACGTGTGTGGGATGTGTTCAACCGTGAATGATTGTGTACGCACGTGCGATGTATGTGTGTGTGTGTGTTGTGTGTGTGTGTGTGTGTGTGTGTGTGTGTGGTGTGCGGGGCGTGCGTGCGTGCGTGCGTGCGTGCGTGCGTGCGTGCGTGCGTGCATGCGTGCGTGCTTGCGTGCTGCGTGCGTGCGTGCGTGCGTCCGTGCGCGCGAATAGTAGGGTAAGGACTTTAGATCCCCCAAAGGGGATCTCGGAGCAGACTCCACCGGAAGTGGTGATGCGCATGCCGGAAGTAGGCGGCAGGGGGCGGGACCGGAAGTGATCGTGTGGATTCCGAAAATAGGCGGAAGGGTCAAGGTCACGGTGTGATGCGAGTCGAAATCTGATCGATTTGTGTTGACGTCCTGTCTAAAAAACTGAAATCTGCTTCACTCATCGTCATCAACTGGAACCAGAAATAATGTCAGAATAAGTCCATGAATGAAGTGAAGAAAGAGGAAAAAAGAAAAAGAACGCACGCACGCACACACACAAAGAATAGAATGCCCTCGAAATCCTTTCACAAAGGATTACCGAGGTTTGTGTCCCGAGTTTCACCTTTGGGCGACCCGCTGTCACTCCAGCCCCTCTCACCCCCACCATTGTGATGAGAACCTACAGTGTATGAGTGGTCAAGACCATGTTCAAACCAAGATGGGACTGACAAGAGAAGAAGAGAGAGAGAGAGAGAGAGAGGAAGAGAGAGAGAGAGAGAGAGAGAGAGAGAGAGAGAGAGAGAGAGAACAATTACAATGTCAGGGCGCTCCTGCGTTTTCCTTCCGCTAAGTACTGTGCAAATTGATCGTTGATGATGGGCAGCCAAATGGAGGATCAGACAGGGCCATTAAAAAATGAACGACCTCTCTGACTCATTTACCATTGGGGTCTTGCCCCTTTATTCTCTCTTTTTTGGGGGGGGGGGGGGGGGGGGATCAAACACATCAGTTTTTTCTTCAAGGCCACGTATATGGATCCTACTGGGACCGCAGTAGTCGCAATGAGAAGTGTACGGTTCCGTTCTGGGCTGCGTGGCTCTGTCGCAGCGGTGTAGGACTCCACCACAGGGATGT
Source organism: Conus ventricosus (assembly GCA_018398815.1). Taxonomy (NCBI): domain Eukaryota; kingdom Metazoa; phylum Mollusca; class Gastropoda; order Neogastropoda; family Conidae; genus Conus; species Conus ventricosus. The sequence continues at coordinate 52,634,731 of CM031628.1, read as the reverse complement.
GTGATTCCACCCTCACACCGTCCATCGTTCCGACGTCAGGGGGAGTGGGCACCAAGCAGCTGGGTCTTCTTCGTCCCCTTCCCTTTTTTTTTGGTCCCACAACACCAGCGTGGACTGTGGCTGTCTTCACAATGTCCAGTCCACCCCCTGATGTCAGGGCTCTGCTCAAACAGGGTGGAGGTTGGTGGGAATTGACAGGTTTTTCACACTGCCTGAGATATCCCAGGAGTCCCCAGAGTCGAAGGAGGAGACGGAGTACAGAGAGGTATATTACACCGTGGGATTGTCGGAACAGGATGGTGTCTGCTGATGATGTTGGGGTAGTTGTGTTTGATTTGTCCCTGACAGAGCTGATGTTTGGTGATTGAAGTTGCCACCAGTTTATTCTTCAGTTTGACCATCTTTCAACTCCTGCAATCCCGCGACAATCCTCTCTGCGCCCCGACAAAACGACCACCCTTGGTTTGGTTGGTCTCTTGTAATGGTGCACATATATTCTGACAGCCCTTCACCAAGTTTTGACGGTGGGAAAATGTTGCATCCAGTGGGTAGAGGTCGGCCCCTGGCCCCTTGTTCTTCATGGTACTGGTCGGGAAAGACGTCGTGAGCGCGGGTGTACAAGAGAAGGTAATAATGATGAAATGGTTGAGGGCCTCTCTTATATAGTTACTGTGTGTATGTGTGTATGTACAAGGGCTGGCTTAAACCCTTCAGACCACCCCAAACTGGATATTCAAGCAAACCACTCAGGAAAACAAGCGGTTATCCAATCAAAAGTTCAAAATTCGGTTGTGTTTGATTTACAATTCATCAACGAGAAGACTGACGACTTTGTTTTGAAACTCTAGGTATTTTGTTTCTTCCAGACTTCAGCCTTCCAACTCAGCCCGTTTAAAGCTTCTGACACTTCATACGATGAGACCATTGGAAGAAAGACAGTTTTCTGTCGAGTCTCGACCACAAGTGTCTCCAAGAGTATGAAAGAAGCATGTGAAAACATTCTCCTTCCGCAATCTGTCCATTTTGCTCAAATCGGCGCGATACATTTGTAACAACTCTGTGACAAACGATTAATAAGAGTCAAGCGCATCTGAGCTTTCATTTTTTTCCCAAACCCCAAAACCAACTTTAACTTCCTCTAGAAAAAAAAATAAATAAAATAAATTTTAAAAAAAAGGAATAGAGTTTGTTTAGAACTTACCGCCAAAGACATGACAAACAAAGCACATGACACGATGCATTTCAACCACTTGGTCTTCTTCAGGCGAAAAAATAAAACACATTTAACATGTGGGACAGTACAAACAAAGAACGAAAAAAGAAGAAAGAAAAATGACTCATCCGTTTTCGTCCATGTGGTCGGTGGGCGGAAATGACATGGGGCCAGGGGGATCTTGGGAGAGGAAACGGAGGGGGGGGGGGGGGGGGGTTGCGTCGGGGGAGGTGTGTGTGTGTGATATGATAGGGTTGTGTGTCTAGTTTATTGGGATGGTGTGGTATCTTTGTGATGGTTGTGGTAATGGTGGATTGATAATAATGGTAAGGGGAAAGAAGGGGGGGGGGGGGGGGAGAAACTGAGGGGAAAAAAAAAAGGGTGGGGGGGGGGGGGGGGAATTTAAGGGGAAGGATAAAACAAAATTAAGATTAAATAGATGGAGGGTTGCTGTAACTACTGTATGAAGTGAGTGAAGGGGATGTGGTGGTGGTGTATGTATGTGTGTGTGTATGTGTGTGTGTTGGTAGGGGATATTGCCAACTGATGTGGAAGTGGTGGGTATGTGTGTTTGGTTATTGTTGGATATTGATGCCTTGGGGTGTAGTGTGCCCAGTTTGGCAATGAGATGGGAGTCTTGATTTTTGTGTGTGGTTTGGGTATGACGTGGTTAAAATATTACTCACTGATCCTAATGCTTAGTGCTTTTTTTTTTTTTTTTACTCGATGTCTTTACATTGACGGTGGTGTTGCCAGAGTATCGCAAGAGCCTCTCACCGATAACGCCATTGCAAAAATGACTCATCAAGTAATCGTCGCCATGGCTTATCCTTGATACGCCCTTGTAAATATCGGAGCAACATGCCGTGCAATGAATGGAGAATAATATGCAGGTCTTTTGTTATGTATAAGTGTGTGCACTTCAGGAAGTCCGAAACCTGGCTGATTTTGTATGTGGATGTGTACGTATGCCTACAGTGAATAACTGCAATGATTTGTGTATTATAACTAGTGATAACTTGTGTACTGTGTCTATAAATATTTATCGTGACTCGCGCATGTTTTTGTAATGGAGATCTTTAAAAATTCATATATTTTAATAAAAGTTAACATAGCTGATCTATATGTAAATATCAACTGTCTATAATGGGTTTTTTTCCAACCGGACAACAGCATTTCCTCATATATTCTCTGTCTGTCTGTCTGTCTGTCTGTCTGTCTGTCTGTCTCTCTCTCTCTCTCTCTCTCTCTCTCTCGCTCTCTCTCGCTCTTTCTCTCTCTCGCTCTCTCTCTCTCTCTCTGCCTGATTATCCGCTCTTTTCTCACTACCTATTGGCCCTTTATCTCTCTCTCTCTCTCTCTCTCTCTCTCTCTCTCTCTCTCTCTCTCTCCTCTCTCCCTCTCTCTCTCTCTCTCTCCCCCTCTCCTCTGTCTGTCTCTCTCACTACATACCTCAAAGGTCATGCCAAACCGAACAGCCTTGCCCCAGTTGCACTCTGTAGTTTTGGACTGCATTCCTCTACCCACTTTGAATCCATAGGGGCCTCCAAAGACCTCTTCTCCCTCAGGGGACTCCTTGCCCAGCAGGGCGCTACCCAAGGAGCTCTTCCACACACACGCGAGCGCGCGCACACGCACGCACACGCACACACAGGCACACATGCACAGAGACAAAGAGAGATAAGTTGACCCATTCAGAGAGAGAACAAGATTCAAAGCTGTAAAAACACAGGCACACCCATTCTCTCACTTTATCATCATATTATTTACCGATTAAAAAAAACTTTAGTGTTCTTACTACCTGAATCAATATTAACATCACCATATGCATTATCATTATCATCTTTAAACATCATTATTATGATTACTATTATTGTTTCCAGTTCTGATATTTGCACCATCATCCATGTTATACATGATTACTATTATTGTTTCCAGTTCTGATATTTGCACCATCATCCATGTTATACATGTTGTTACAACTCCATGAATATTTACTGTATTATTGATATTATTAATATTAACATTAAGTCTATCATTTTCGTATCTTGCAATATGTCATTTACTACTTCGTTCCTTCCATTCCATATATTACCAATATTAACTTCTGCCATTATCATTAT
>CM031628.1:52590537-52630395 GCA_018398815.1 Conus ventricosus | reverse complement strand
ACTGATACTGTTGCCATATTAATACTTAGAAATGAACGTCAAATCTCAACTTTTCAAGTGATTCCAGGTTTCACCCGCAAGAGGTCCACAAACATCTAACACAGTTACAACTCCAAAAAGTGTGTTCAATGAAGTCACTTGCTTCAGACAAAGAGTTTATCTTAGAGGATATCACAGGTAAACTTAAAACAACATATGTTGGAAACATGCTGTGCACAAGGTTAATTTCTAGCCGTTTTAATCTAGTGTATTACACATTAGTTCAACAGTTGGTGTGATACGCCTTGTGTGGTAGTGAAGTGTCTGTGTGCTTGTCACCTCTCGCTTTCGGCCTTTACTGCTGGCTGGCAGCACTGCAAAAAGGGGAGCAGAATGCGATGCGTCAGTCTTTCCCTGTCAACTGGGACCTTACAGACTCAGGCTTAATATTTTAAGTAATTCTACGTCCCTCCCCACCCCCACCCTAAGAGATCCACAAATATCGAATTTCCTAATCACGACTGCAAAAGTGTGTTCAATGAAGTGACTTGCTTCAAACAAAGAGTGTATTATAGAAGATACTACAGGTGTACTTAAAACAACGTATGTTGCAAAAATGGCGTGCCCCATTCTAATTTGTAGCCATTCTATTCACCTATTTTACACATTTAGTGATGTTTCAATGGGTGGTGTGATGCGAATAGTATGTTGGCGAAGTGCCTGCGTGCTTGTCACCTGTCACTTTCTGCCTTCACCACTGACTAGCTTGCAGCACTGCCAAAGGAGAGTAGAATGTATCAGTCTTTCCCTGTCAGTATATAGTCTCTCCATCAGCAAGCCCTATGTAATGCCTCCTCGTGGCGACACACGTCAGCGGGGACCTTACGGACTCAGGCTCAACTACAACGGACTTGGAGGAAGTCTACACTGTGTGACGTTCAGGCCCACTGGCGTGTGGATACGCTCTGGTGCCCATGAACCAGACCACCGCTGTGGTAAAATAGCTTCACCGCCTTCTGGATGTCTTGGAAGAGACAAAGGCAAAGGGAGTAAACCCTGAATTTCTGGAGTGGAGCCACTACGGTGACTGGTCGACTCACCGTGACACCTTCCAACTCCTGAAGCTGCACTAGTACCATACTGTACTGGCTTGTCCTTTCCATTGGATCCTGTCAGGAAAGCCGAGAGGGGGATTCTGGCGATTGGGCACCCCAGCATCTCCACACACTTCGCCCAGGCCTGCGCCCTGGAGAGGTCACTCCAATGCCGCGCTCACAGCGACAGAAACAACACAGGAGACTGCAATTACGGGTTATAAGCAAAGAGCGTATTGGCGTAAGCTCGGGCTACGGTTGTCTCCGATGGTGGGAGGGACCATCGCCGTTCCACTGTCAGCTACCACCAGCTCAAGCCTGCAGCTCCAAGTGAATAAGGTCTGACCCCCACAGTCTGCCTGCTTCAATGGTTGCTTGGAGCTCAGGGGGGAGACCAAAGAGCAGACTGTAAACCCTGCACCAGGAAAAAAAGAAAAAAAAGACATTCAAACTACCAGCTTTGCAACTGGCAACCTGGAACATCTTGACGATGGCCCGCCTTTTCTGACGATCTCTAGCAAACTGACGACGCCAGAAAACCGCTGTCATCAACCGCGAGCTGAGGAGGTTCAAGATTGACATCATCATGCTGCCAGGGACAAGACTCCCCTCCAACACAGCCTCAGGGAGAAAGACTACACATTCTTTTAGCAAGGACTGGAGCCAGAGGAGCACCGACTACATGGCATCAGATTCGCAGCCTCAGTTGAACCATCTTCCAAAGGGACAAGCGCAAATCTCTCTCTCCGACTCTAGACCTCTTCTGGACCAACAAACATCCACAGCGCATCTATGCGCCCACACTCTGCTTTACAACCAAGGCTAAAGAATGAGTTCTATGAAGATCTGTAAGCCAAGAACAAAGACAAAGAGGTGCCTGCAAGGGAACACCTGTCCTTGCTCAGGGACTTCAATCCCCGGATTGGTGCAGACCAGAGCTCCTGGCCCCGTTGCATCTGCCGTTTCGGCATCAGCAAGCTCAACGAGAAGGAACCGTGGCTGTTTGAGTTTGCTCCTTCCACGACCTCAATATCCCGAACACCTTCTTCCCCACCAAGCCACACCTACGAGTGTCCTGGAGTCACCCCAGATCCCGTCACTGGCATCACTGGACTTCGTGATCACCTGAAGACCCTTGCTCAATCATGTGCTCGTCACCCGCAGCTATCACAGTGCTGACTGCAACACTGACAACTCCCTGGTCGGCAGTAATGTGCGTCTTTGGCCTAAGTGAATCCACCACCCAGGCAGAAGGGACATCCTCGAATCAGCACAGCCATGGCGTTAGTGCCTGAAATGCGCGAACGCCTCTGCAGAGCCGTTGACAAGGCCCTAGAGGACTGATCGACTGAGAGCGTTTCACCACGGAGGAACCAGTCCGCGGTGCCACCTACCAATCCGCCTCAGACGCCTGTGGGAAGAAAGTGAGAAAGAATGAAGAATAGCTTGAAGCTGGAATTGTGGAGATGGAGTCTGTCACTGCTACTAAGCAAGCCACACTCCTAAATCACAAAGAGAGCCCTCAAAGAAGACGTTAGCGGCATTCATAAAGCTCGCAGCAACACCCAGTGGATCGCCCGTAAATACGCCAATAATACTGGCTGAACCTTTGCCAAGGCATCTAGATTCCACCGACCGCGGCAACATTTGTGCCATGTAACGAAGGCATGAAGAAAGCGTTCGGCCCTAATGCCATCAAGATAGCACCTTGTTACAATGGTTTGCGGTGCATATTTTGCTGTCTGACTTGCACCTGAAGAAGTGTGGAATGTGGTATGTCTTTTTCCCTACACACACCTAAACACCACACGAACATAGATAGTCAGGCAACAAGTTAAGTTTTTTTTCTTTGCTGCCTAAACCATCAAATCATAACAAATATATATTTCACATCAAGAACAAGCAGAAACATCAATTTATTCATGCCTCTGCCACCAGGGCGCGCAAGAACACTAAGTACTATTATGACATATGAAACCTTTTTTTCTCTTTCGCAGCGCCAAGGGGCACCCACAGCAGTGTCACCGCAAACAGTTCATGCACTTTGTCCAGATGGGAGAAGTGCCTAAGTTGATGTATTAATTATTTTTTTTTTTTTAAATTTTTTCTTGCTGTCCCACCTCAGTGACCACCTCGGAGGCAGTGTACCCACGCCGCTCATTTCCGACACCCCCGTCCACCAGCCACAGCCCGGTCGGCCCCGCCGCAGGCCCCGACACCAGCAATCCACAGGAGCAGTCAATGTCAGTCGTTAAGAGCAACCGCCCGGAGAACACTGCACTGCTGCCGATCACTTCGGTGGATTCAGTGGCGCCTGTTCTGATCTAACATACGCAGGACACCACCTACAAGCCCCCTACTGACGACAATAATTGCTTAGTCGCGGAGCCGGCGTGAGTGAGCTCTCCCTCCGGAGGGCGCCACCACGTCCGTCCAACGACAGCCCCCATGGACTGCGCCGATATCGGACCCCGACGGAACCAAACCAAAGCCACAGACTGGGGAGGATATCGAAATTGAGGTCACCATGAGAGCAGGGCATGAAGGGCCCACAGAATTTGAGACATTTTTTTTTTAATGCTGATCAATAAATGAGGATGATTAAGAATGATGCTACGGATTTCCATTTCGGTCTGAGACTACATGACAGGCTGTACTCACACGCTTCCTTTCATAATAATCACGGCGTCAACCAGCCCGAGAGATACAGGCACCTGCAGTGTTGGTCAGGAAATTGAGCAACACTCTCAGAAACGCATCCATTAATGGATGAAACTCGACTGTGTGGTCCCATCTCCAACTGAGTCCGCAGCAAACTCAACTCTGGTAGACCATCGGGCAGAAAAACCCACATACTTCTGATGGATTCGAACCCACGACCTCCCAGCCGGGATCCGCGACGCTAACCACTCGCCACGGCGGCTGGTTCAAGTTGATGGTATATTAGTCAGCTTAACACACCAGGTTGTTGTTTTTTTTTTTTTTCCCCTTGCAATGAAGGTTCTATTTCAATTTCAGAATGTTACATTATCACCACAACATATCAATGAGATTGACAAATGGAAAGGCATTTACTTCGAAGTCCAGTGCATTATACAACTATACATAGACATACCTTCACATACTATCAAGTGTATCTGTAGTGTATCAGAGACTGCAAAAAGTGTATTTGATAATGCATTGGGGGGAAAAAACAACATCGACTCAGCAAATATTTCTCGAAACAATCAACAAGTAATGCAAACAACGAACAAGAACGCTAAATCAAGGGGAAGTACACGCAATTAATGTATATATACACATATACATGCACACACATACATATACATACATACACACATACATATACACATACATATACACACATATATGCAACATATATACACACACATATATATACACATACATATACATACATAGTATATATAATAATATATATATATATATATATATTATATATAAATATATATATATATATATATATACATACACACATATATATACACACACATAACCCCACATATACACATATGCAACATATACATACACATATACACATATACATACATATACATACACATATACGAGCGCGCACGCGCTCACACACCACACATACTCAAAACGACAAAAAATAAAAATAATAAAAAAAAAATCAGCGATATACAACTAAAGTTGATTATGTCAAACAGATGATAACAAGGACATAGTACTTCGATTTAATCTCTTCTTTTATAGGAACTTTCATTTCACGTTTCAGTTTGTAAATCGGCACGCTAGAAGACTCAAAGCGTGGTTTATCCTCAAGAAGTTTAATTTTTTGTTGTTGTAATCAGACGATATCACTGCTCACTTCGAGTCATAATCTGGTTTTTATTTATTTTGTTGTTGTTGTTGCTGCTGTTGTTGTGTTATGGAGGAAGGCACAGTAAAAGCTAAGAAAAAAAATTATATTTTGAGTAAACTGCTGTATGGATACCATTTAGTTGGAACTCGTATTGCTTCATCTCTAAATCATGTGCATATTTTTCTATCTTGTATTTGATACACAATTCTTTCAAAAAGACATTTATGTTTGGCTTTGTTTTGTTTATTCTGCATTTGTATACATGAAATTTTCCTAACAAAATAATAAGGTCAAATACTTCATCAGTTTTACTGTTGTCTTCTGTGCCAAAGAGACACGTTCAAAGTTTAAATGAAGACGTTTGCAGTTTCCACAGTTTTCTTTCATGACTTTCTCTAATTCCCGCCAAAAAAGACATGAATGTGACAGGTAATAAGTAGTGTTCTATTGTATCTTTCTCTTTTTGGCAGAAATTACACAAACTACTGTCAGCAATGCCAATTTTGCTTAAGATACTATTTGTCACCAGAATTCTATAGCATATCTGGTTTGAAACCATTTTAATTTAACTTCTTTTATTTTCCTTATTTTTTTTAACACTACTTTCCAATCAATCGGTGTATTATCGAATGTCTTTTCCCATCGCATGAAAGGCTTGATATTAATATTTCAATTTTTTCTAGAAGCAATTCATAGTATACCTTTGATCCTCCTTGTACATTAACTATCGACTGTACAGCTTTACTCATTTTTTCGGTTGCATTATCTTGAATACGGATATTTCTACTCCTCTGATATTTTTTTTATTGATTGTATACAACTTGTGTATTCTAAAAAGTTTGTTTTTGTGTTCCGAGTTTTTGGATAAATGATCTAAAAGGCAGGAAATTGCCGTTTTCATCCAGTAAATCCTTCACTAGATATATATTATTTTGTGTCCATTTCTTGTAATGAAAAGTCTTGTTGGCAATCTTGAATTTTTCATTGTAGAATATGGCTCTGATGCAAGTTCATGCCCTCATTTAATTCTATTTGATTACAAATGACTATATGCGCCGAAAACATCTCTCCAGTCGTTAGAACTAGTTTTACTAAAAAACTGCCGTCCAATTTTATGAATTGATTCTAATTCTGGACATTGTGATAGCAACATTACCACCCATTTTGGTTTTTTGGTTAATATCTTCCTTATCCACATTAGTTTTCAATGCCTTTATATATTCTTCAATTTTGGAATACCTATCCCTCCATTTTCAGTACTGTGCACTGAATATTTGCGTTTGATTTTGTCCATTTTATTTTCCCATACAAACTCAAAACAACGTTCTGAATTCTCTTGATCTGAGAGTCTGGCGGATTTGGAAGAAGTATCCAAAGAAAGATAAGCTTTGAAAGGATTAAGGATTTTAGTACCGCTACTCTGCCCAGAGTGTTATTGTCTTTGTAGCCAAATTCCAAATACTTTTTTTACTTCGAAGAGTTTGTCTCCCATGTTTATTTCAACCATGTTTGACAAATCATTAGAAAACCATAGCCCCAGTATTTTAAATGTATGTGGGTTCCATTTCATCTGCTTATGGTCTAAATAAGTTTCTTTCGAGTTTTTCTTACTACTAAGCCATACGTTTAGAGTCTTTTCATAATTCAATTAAGACCCGAGATGGCATCAAACTCATCAAGTGTATCAAACAATTTTACATATGAACGTCTGTCACCTTCTAAGTACAGGTGGTGTCATCTGCAAACTGACTATCTTGAATTCTGTATCTGCTATTTTTATACCCCTTATATCAGTATCTTCTCTTATTTTGCAAGCTAGTAATTCTACACATAAAACAAACAGTACGGAGAAATTGGGTCTCCCTGGCGACAGCCTCTTTGGATTTTAAAGCTTGTTGACATTTTACCATTTACAGTTACGTATGCCTTTATGTTCGTATAAAAGACTGAAATCCAGTTACGGACAAATACACCGAACCCATATGCTTTTAATACCTCATTCATATACGGCCAATCTACTGTATCGAATGCTTTTTTTCGAAGTCAATCGAAACGAGTAACCCAGGACACGATTTTCTTCAAGATAGTGTATCATGTCATAAATTGTCCTAAGATTAATCTCCAATATACCTTCCAGGTACAAATCCTGTTTGATCTTCATTAAATAAGTTTAGGCAAGACTGACTTGATTCTGTTTGCAATGCACGATGATCCAATTTTGTAAACAACATTAAGTAACGTATTGGCCTCCAGTTTTTCAGATATTCCTTTGGTTTATCTTGTTTCGGTAAGCATATAATGATGCCTTCCTTTTGTGTGATTGATAATTCTCCTTTCAAATACCCTTCATTTAGTGAGCGTACGACGAAACAGCGCAACTTTCCAGAAGACTTTTAAAAAATTAACTGTTATTCCATCTGTTCCTGGACTTTTGTCGTTCTGCAATATTTTTCAAAGCCCTTGATGCTTCCTCTGCAGTTATGTAACCTTCTAGATTTTCACCTTCTGCTTGCGTTAGTTTGTTACTTTTGTAACGTAATTACCGATATCTAATTCTGTCTTTCTCTTTGTTTGTATAGTTCTTCATAGAAATGCTAGTTTCTTTCGGCAAGTCGTTTGTTTCTGACAGTACATCACCTTGCTTTGTGATTAGCTTTGTCATTTGTTTGCTAACAAAATGTCGTCTTTCATGGAGCAAAATATTTACTTATTTTCTCACCCCATGAAGCCCATCTTGCTTTTGATCTAATAATTATCCCTTCTGTTTTCTTTTTCTGATTTCATTCAGCTCGTTCTTTTTTTGCTTAGTAACTGTTTATCATTTTCACTAATACATTAAGTATATTTCCAAAACTGAAATTTCTCGTACCAGGTCTCTTCCTTAATTGTTAGTCTTTCTTTTCTCTTATGCTGTACGATATAGTTTCTGCTCTTATTTCCATGAAAAGGACGTCTAAGAATAATTGTCTGATACTGTAAATTGAATCTGATCATCAGGAATTTCACTTAAACTTTCCCGTTTGTAAGGTAATGCGCGTATTTACTTTGATTTTACTTATAGTTCCATGGACTAGTTCTACATATTTGGGGTCTTTAAGAAGGAAAGTTGAATTTCCATAAGCTTTTTGCCTTTCTTCCTGTCTAAATATTAGTTGGTATTTATGAGAGAATGATCACTTCTATGACCATATACAATGTCTGTTTCTTTCACATAACTAAACAGCGAGTCTGATACAAGGAAAAAATCCAGACGACTCTGTTGTACAGGATTAAACCTTCTCCAGCTATACCTTTGAACCTCTGGATTGAACTCTCGCCAAACGTCAAACAAGTTCAAGATCAGATATCATGTTGTAAACAGTTTCTTGTGCTTTAGGTTGTTGACATGTTTGTAATTATAACAGTCTAGATGAGGGTTAAGAACTAGATTCCAGTCTCCTCCAATAATTACATCCCGAATTTTACTCTCTTCGATTTTCTTTGTATATTTATGAAAAAAGATGGTTCATCTCTATTTGGACCGTAAATATTACTAAAACTATATCTTTCCCATTGCATTCAACACTAGAATTACATAATTACCATTGTCATCCTTTATAGTGTTTTATGATTTTAAATTCAAAATTGTTTATTCAGCAAAATAGCTACTCCTCTAGACCTTGTATTGTTGGAAGCGTATACACACTCATAACCCCATTCCGCTCTGATTTGACGTTCCATTGATTAACTAAAATGAGTGTCTTGCAGAAAATATACAAGTAATTTTTTCTGTCGCAAAAATTGAAAGACATCTCTTCTTTTCTGGAAATTACCGAGGCCCTGGCAGTTAAGAGATGAAACTATAAGACTATTCATGATTTCGTTCTGTTTTTAAGTGAAGGGCATTCTTTAAGACAGTTGCCTGCCTGCCAATCTCCTTTACACAATATCGCTGACATATCCTGATATTAAACATTGAATGCAGATGGTCCTAATATAACAGATAGAAATAAAAACAAATGTACAACTATTAACATCTTGTTCACACAATAACAACAAAACATGCAACGAAAAGTCAAACGTTCTCCTCGACAATCCTGGCGAGGCATAAGTGCAATATATGAAGTGTATCCACAGCAAAAACTGACATCAATATTTTTCACAGAAAAAAGACAAAACGTTTTTATGGCATTCGACTTTAGAACACTGTTCATTTCTTGATGAATAAAAATTTAAGTATCTTCTCATTCTTCCTACTCCCATTTCCCCGGTGCGTGTCTGTGCGCGCGCCCGCGCGAGTGAGAGAGAGAGAGAGAGAGAGAGAGAGAGAGAGAGAGAGAGAGAGAGAGAGAGAAGAGAGAGAGAGAGAGAGAGAGAGAGATGCTCATGAGGTTGAAAAGATATCACGGACCAAGATAATATAAAATGAGAAGGCGGTCGTTGAGGCAGACTTCCTCACAACATAATTTGACTTCAGTCTCACAACCCTCCCCTCGCACCACCTCCCCCACCCCTCCCAACAGGTTCCCTCGAGTTACGGTATTTTTGTCGATTTATCTGTCAAAACGTTTCAGTCACCACATTCACGTTAATATTCCCCACCCCCACCCGACCCCGGAACCCCATCCCACTCTTCAAAAAAAAAAAAAAAAAAAAAAATAATATATATATATATATATATATATACACATATATATACACACATATAAATACACAATAATATATACACACACACATATATATACACACATATATATAATAATAAACAATTTTTCTTTTCTTTAAAGAAAAAGGGAGGAGGGTCGGACAGGGGAGCGAGGGAGGGCGGGGGAGGAAAAAAAATAAAAACAAAAAACCCGTCAAGCAAGGAGTTTTCAACTTCCCTCTCATTCATCACCCCCCCCCCCCCCCCCCGCCCCCATCACCCCACCCACCTCTCCCCCTACTGACTGTAACACAGGAGCCATACGGATTTTCTACATCGAGTCATACACTTGAAAAGCAAGTAGCACATTCCACTCAAAATTGACATACATTCAAGAAAAAAAAAAGTTACAGTCAAAAATCAATTGAAGAAGCATACAAAGAATAATTCAGAGAAGACTAATACAACGAACATTTAAAACAATTCATTTTGACCATTCATGTATTTCTTGTTTAGATGTTGAGTGACATGACAAGACGTGTGAAATGCGGCAGCAGGGGTGGGGGGGGGGGGGTCCTATAGCCAATCACTATTTCTTACACGCGCGCACCCGCGCGCGCGCGCGCGCACATGTATGTAGGTGCATGCATGTCCTGTGAATTGTGTGCGTGTGTTTGTGCGCGCGCGCGCGCGCGCGCGCGCCGTCGCACGCCCACCCCCGTGCGCACGTGTGTGTGTGTGCGAGCGCGCGCGAGCGCGCGCCCGCCCACGCCCGCGAGCGCGCCCACACGCGTGTGTGTGTATACGTGAGGAGAGAGGGACAGAGAGAGAACATGGCTACATGCGGTGCACCCATACAAACAATACACATTTACGTTTTTCGTGCAAAAAAAAAAGAAAAGAAAAAAAGTCAACGGTGATACGGGTTCCATCACATTATCATTATGCATTATCATTATTATCACATTATCATTATGCATCAACACTGGCCTAATGTTGGCCTCTAGAAAAATATGTATACAGTAAACAACAACAACAAAAGACAATTCTCACACCATGTGTTGCCTCTCATTTTCACACTTCATTTTTGAGATAGATAAATTTGACAAAATTTACAATGATAGTCACCTTGTCTCGTGTGCATAATCTGGATAGATTGAAAAGAGAAGGAAAGAATCCACAGAAATCAACGGACCTAGAGTAATCTGTCAAAAGAGCAAACTCTTTGCATACTCACTCCAAATCCTCCCGTCCCCCCCCCCCCCCCCCGACCTCCTTTGCGTGTGTGTACCAATGCTCGCATGAGGCGGAGTGTGTGTACTCGTGTGTGCCCCCGCCTGTGCCCCCGCCTGTGCAGTTCCAATCTGATTGTGCATCATTCACAATTCTTTAAAAGTAACCCATTCACTTCTTCTTAACAGAATTATTCCCTATTCACAATAAAAGAATATATTCACCGTAAAATCCAGTTTGTCATGTCTTTTCCAAAATGAGAAGGGTTTGGGAAAATCTCAATTCATCTATTTTTGAAGTGGTCCTATGGCATATATCCCGCCCCCCACCCCACCTCCCCACCCATAACCCCCAGTTACTCTCCCCGTCCAAAAAAGAAAAAAAAGAAAAAAAGAAAAAAAATCTTTGTAATCAAAAACATGTTTTCATTTGACTTTTTAATACATTCCCCAGCTCTAATCTGCGATTAAAGGACCTGCGGTGACGGAGGGCGAAAATGGAAGTCCTCGTTCTGATTTTGCCCCCCCCCCCCCCCCCCCCCCACCCCAGGCCCCCGCTCCCCCTGAAATCTCTTAGTGGACTGTCAGATTTTTAGGGTCATAAACAAACCTATAACTCGCATACATATCCGTATCCACATACTATGCATAACTATGCATATCTGCTCCGACAGAGGGTTTTAAGTGAAATCCCATTGATTTTATCATGATTCTACCATCCCCCCTGTGACTTTCAACGTAAATTATGACGTCAACTTAAAAATGACATAGATAACTACAGGACGGGGATAATAATATAAGACAAGAGAGAGAAAGAATTAAGGGCCGAGGCTTTGGGTCCAGCCAAATTTTAAATTTTTTTTAATCATAGTTTTTCTCCGTAGGGGTTACTATGTGGAGAGGCTGACTTTCAAGTCAGTAGTGCATCGATGTTCACTGTGTATGGGATGCTTTTGATGACGGTACCAGCGGAATATGTAGCAGGAAATGTATTTGTTATAAAATTGTTGTGAATGCTATGTCGCCGAGAGTGATTTTAAAACTCCTGTAAGAATATTTATGTGCTCAATTGTACCACCGCATGTGTGTCGGTGGCTGAATTTATTGTTGTGGACAACTGTAGTATCAATACACGGAGAATTTAAATATTTGTTTTAGATCAAGGGTACGTCGAATCAAAGTTTATTGTTTCTATGGACTTTGGTGAAATTGTGTTCTCCGGGGATTCAATATTGATTTGCTGGCCTTATGAATCTGGGGTTCTTCTCTGTGGAGTACTGTGCTTTATGAATCGCGTTTCTTCTTCTACGGATCGCCGTGCTTTGTGAATCTGCGGTCCTTCTGCTATGGATTACTGTGCCTTGTGAATGTAAATCTGCGGTTCTTCTTCTGAAAGTTCTACGTGATTTATTGTGCTTTTTTAGTGGAGATTCTGTTTCTTCTTTTTCTTCATCGCTTGTGTTTGTGAACGGCTGTGCTTATCATGGGGGGGACCTTGGTTATCATTCTTTGTCTTATTTTAGGTGTAACGTGGCTTGGGTTCTGTGAACCGATGTGTTGATTGTACTGTGAGACATTGTGGACGGCGCTGGCGAGATCTGTGAGTGATATCAATATATGTAATATGATATCTGATGATTGAATTTCCTATGTTTTGGGATACTTGATCTTATGCTGTGTAGTGACATGTATTAATTTGTACCAATTCACATGAATGTATGTTTTGAGGGTTCAGGCAGCATAATTATAAAAAAAGAAATTTTAACTCTGTTTTTGCCTGCTATCCATGTACGTATGGTGTGGTGTGTTAGAATAATTATTACACCATCCAAACTTTGAGAGCGAGAGTCAGACAACAAAAACACGCACCGCACACCCATCCGTAACATCTGTACCCCGTAGTTAAATGTCTTTTGCTATTGAATTAAAAAATAGCCTTAGTGGTAGGATTTGTTTTTGTACACCTATAATTTTGCCCAATTAGAAGTATAGGCACGTTCACAGACTTTCCTTTACAATTGAGTTGTGCTGCATTGTTTTGTTTTATGACTGTTTTGTCTACTTTCTTTCCCGTCTCCAGATAAACGGGGTAACTCCTTTTTTAAAAGGTTTCTGGAGGTACGAGGCCTAGTTCCTAGTTCTTCTTCCTTGTGGGCTTTAATTTTTTTATCTTCAGTCATCCTCTAAATATTTCTGTTTCTACTTTACTTGGGGATTGTGTTGCTTCTTCAGCATTCTTAGGGTTCTTTTCCTTAAATGGTGATGTGTGAGTGCTGCCCTGAACCAGTTTTGAAAAAAAAATCATTATTGTTTAAATTTTGAATGCTTAGTGTGTGAAAAACAACAACAAAAATACATTGATTATATTGTTATTACTCTCATGTCATTGCTTGATTTATACTTGTTGCTGAAAATTTGGCATTGATTACCGATTGTGTTTTTCTTTCTCCCCATATCCCTAAAATCCTGTTTCGTTGTTTATCTCTATCTTTGTGTTGTTGGGTTTGATAATACTTAGTTTTTTTAAGAGTGATTGTCTTTAATGTTTTTTTGGGGAAAAAATCCTTTTTGGGGAATTCAAATAAAATTTTAGTGGACAGGGGTTTCAAACCTTTTTGCTTGTGATAGCAATGTTTATATTTGATCCACTAGAGGGGTGTCGGGTTTTTTGACAGGACATTATTTCATTTTTTCATGATGGCACAGAAGGCTAAGGAAAAAGCCCTGTGTGTCCTCTGTGGACGGGGAAACAAATTTTCGCTAAATATTTACAACGAGGTAAGGTATGGGGTCTGGGGGGAGAAGATCTTTTGGCCTATGTTAAACAAGTGAAATTGCCCAGGACATGGAAAGAGAGGAAAGAATGCGATTAAAAGGGAATTTCAGTTGAGAGTACGGGAAGAAGAGATAACTAAAAGAGAGCAGATACAAGAGGAAACTAAAAAGAGAGCAGATACAAGAGGAAACTAAAAAAAGAGCAAATACAAGGGGAAACTAAAAGGAGCAAGACGAAACAAAAAGAATGCAAGAAGAAACAAAAAGAATGCAAGAGGAAACAAAAAGAATGCAAGAGATAGAGGAAACTAAAAGAGTACAGTTTCAAGTCACTTCTCAGCAGAGTGCAGTCTCAGGACAAGACAGTGAGAGTCAGGGTTCGGGTTTTCCCAGTTAACGCCCCGCCCAACGTTTCCTAAGTTCCCCCCTTTTTAAAGAAAGAACTGATGATATAGACAGTACTTGTTTCGTTTTGAAACCATGCTCGTTCCTTGGATGGTCTGAGAGTTTTGGGTAACATACCTGTCTGCACTACTTGAGGGTTCTGCTTTAACTCTCTATCACAGTCTCGCTGAAAATAATGTTGTGTCTTACGAGCTTTTGAAAGAGAGCTTGCTGAAAAAATTTCAATGTACTCCAGATGGTTTTCGTAAGCGTTTTCGTGGGGCTAAGCCAGCCCGATGAACCTTTCGAGACCTTTGCAGTTGAACTTAGGCGTTTGTTTGACCGTTGGGTCTTTTTGTCAAAAATTGATAAGTCTTTTGAAATCTGGTGGATCTTATTTTGCGTGAGCATTTTTGGAGTGTGTTGTCTCTAAGGATTGGCCACTTTTTTGTGTGAAGAGATGTGAAAACTTTGATGAAATGATCAAGTCTGCAGAGTCATACAGACGTGCTCATCCAACTAAGGTGCTTTTCTGGAAAGCGATGTAAACATTTTGCTTCTGTTGGGTACAAACTCCTGGTCAGTTTTGACAGAAATGCATAATCCCGGGTCAGTCGATAGAACTCCGTACTGTGGCAGCGACAGAGGAACAGATACTCTACTTTTCAAAACAATGGCCACTACTCGGGTTCCTCGGCTGATCGGGGAAGTAATTTTGGTGGTAGCTGTTATTGTGGTCATCAGAGCTTTGGTTACTCAGCCTGTCGTGGAAATAACTTTGGCGGTAGCCGTTATCGTGGTCGTTACACCCGTTATAGCTCGGGCAGTAAAGTTCCTCAGAAAGTGCTTCTGATCAGTTTGAAAGTGTTGTGTGTTTTTTGTGTAAAAAGACAGGACATGTAGCTGCAAGGTGTCCATGGAAGTCAGGTAGAAGCCCATGTAGAATTTGCACCCTTAGCCACCCAGACACGTGTCCTTTTGTGGTTGGTAACTCTACTTTTTTGAGAACTCAGCTGACAGCAAACAGTCCAGTGCTTGTTGCTCTGTTCTTGATACTCCCTTTGCTTGTCTACTGCTGGTGAGTTCACAGGCAAATTGCATTTGGAGTCTGGTTCTGTGAATGGCACTTTGAGTTCTGTTCTGCGTGAAAACTGGTGCACTATTTTTTGCGTTCGCAAACGGTTAGTTTCTGACAGTCAGATGCTGGAACCACAGTGAAGTGTGTTTCTTTTGGTGTCGTGTGGAAGTTTCCACGGGCTACAGTTTCAGTCTGTTGTCCTTATTTTGTGGGTGATTTGATTTGTTGTGTCTTGGATAGTCCTGTCGCAGATCTCATTGTGGGTAATGTACCTGGAGTTTTTTGTGAAGGGTGAGTTTATAAATGTATCTGGTGAACCTTTCTCTTTGGGCCGCCGTTACGAGGGCTAGAGCTAAGCAGGGTTGTGACAAAAAGCCTTTGTGCCCGATCCCAGATGATCTGACATTTCCCGTTTGATCTTGTTCAGAAACAGAAGGATGATGCGTAAATTGAAGTCGTGCTTCCAGTCAACATCTTCTGGTGAGGTGAAGAGGTTAGGTAAAACTGCCTTTTACTACTATGTGTCTGATGAGGTTCTGTACAGACATTTTGTCAAAAATGAATCTCTTTTGATCGGGTTTGGGTTGTTCCTGTTGAACTTCGACCTACATGTTTATCTGTGGCGCATGATCTGAAATTTTGTCGGGTCATTGTGGTTCCGGCGTACTCTTCTAAAAATCCTTAACAAGTTCTTTTTGGGCCCGGAGTAACTGTGGATGTAGCGAAATATGTTTCTTCCTGTGAGTGTGTCAGAAGACAGTATCAAAGGGTAAGTTTTTTCCAGTACCCTTGGTCTGTTCCAATCATCAGTACTCCATTTGATCGTGTGGCTGTTTTATCTTGTTGGTCCACGTCTCCTCCTTCGGAAAAAGGGCATCGTTACATCTTGACCATGATTGCATTGCTACCCTTTTTTCCCGGGGGCTGTTCCGGTTGAAGATTTTCCTCTGTGCTGTGGGAGAAGCATTGTTGGGAATCTTTTCTCGTTTAGGTTTCCCCAAGGAATTTTGTCTGATCAGGTACGCAGTTCAACTCTGATCTCATGAAGCAGTTTCATGCTTTGTGTGGTGCAAAGGGCGTACTAAAATCGCCGTACACCCACAGGCAATTGGCATGTTGAGAGATTCATGGGACTTTGAAATCCATGTTGAAAAAAATTGTCCGCACCACCCCAAAGCATGCATCGATATTTGCCTGCACTGTTGTTTGCATGCAGAGAGTTTCCCTCTGAAAGTACAGGTTCTTCTTTTCCCCTTTTAGTTGCTGTTTGGTCGACAGGTTCGTGGTCCTGTTGCTTTACTACAGGATCATGGACTCGACAGATGCTCAGGATGTTGAGGCCAAAACCTCTTATTCGTACTTGTTTGAACTCAAGAATGTTTTGCTGACTCATGTAAGTTTGCCATGGAGAATTCTGCTGATTCCGCTTGAAGGGTAAAAAGTACTTTGACAAGAAGGCCAGGGAACGCCGTTTCCAAGTTGATGATGAAGTTTAGTTTGTTGCCGACTGACTCTAACAGGTTGTTAGCCAGTTGGTCAGGCCGTTCCCAGTAGCACAAGTCTTGCATCCAGATTACAAGGTTTCTTGTCAAGGGGAAGGGAAAAAATTTTTTCATGCGAATATGCTCAAAAAATAAATTCGTCGTGCTGTTGTTCTACTTCTGCGTTGTTGTGCCCACAGTTGGGTTTTTTCACAGGTACATGTCCTTGGTCAAGATAGCACCTTGGCTTATGCAGGGAAAAGGTTTCTCTTGAGTTTCTCTGGGAGTTGGTCTTTCTGTGGATCCCTCTCCGGAGTCTGGGTTTTTACTGTTCGTGAAGTGGTTTGTACAGTTGGTGTCGTCCAGGACTGTGATGACGCTTTACCCATTCCCACTTTAGCTGTTCCGATGGCGTCTTCTATGCCAGTGAAGATGTCCACTCAGTGCAGTTTGATGGTACTTTTTCTGACAGCGGTTTCAGGGATTGCGTGCAGTCTTTGATGATTTTTAGGACAATTTGACTCCTAAACCAGGTTCTTTCTCAGGTGATCACTATTAGAGATCCCTCTTACAACAGAGTCCCTTTTGAAAGAAATGTTATGAAAACCCCTTTTCTGCGAAAGAGAATTGTTGAGAAGGAATTGGTATCATGTTTTGGGTCTTGGAATCATTGAACCATCCAATAGTCCGTATGCATCTCCAGTTGTGTTGGTCAGGAAGAAAGATGGAAAAATGGGAGATTTTGCATTGATTTCAGATCTTTGAACAAGATTACCGCTTTTATGCCGAACCTATTCCTGACGTTGAGAGTCTTTTTTTCAAGGTTAGCTGATGCTCAGTTTTTTTCACAAAGATAGATCTTGCAAAAGGATATTGGCAGATCGTGGTTAAGCCCGAGGTCGCCGAAGACGGGTTTTACAACACACATGGTCTATTCCAGTTTTTCAGGATGCCTTTTTGGGCTTGTATCGGGTCCTGCAGTTTTTTGCACGTATGATGCGTATGCTGGCATTAGATCAGTTTTCTGCCACAGTTTTTGGAAAGATATTCTTGTGTACAGTATGTCATGGGATGATCACCTTAAACATGTGAAGGGGGTGCCTCCCTCTGAGGTCTTTCAACCTCACAGCTCGTCCTTCGAAGATGAGGCAGGCTTTCGTTCACTGGAGTTCCTTGGGCATGTTGTTGGGGGTGGTACTAATGCGTCCGGAAGGTAAGAAGGTTGAAAAGATTTTGAATAAATCCACTCCTAAATACCAGGGAAACAGGTCAGGGCTTTGTTGGGGGGTGCTAAGTTTTTACAGGAGATATGTTCCTAGGTTCGATACTTTGAGTGCCCCACTGTCTGATTTGATCAAAGAACTGATCGTGCTGGAGGTCTATTTCTTGGGCTCCTGAGTGTGCTGAAAACTTTGAGGAAATTCGGGGAAACTGTCTTCTGCACCTGTGTTGTTTTTAAACCTAGGTTGGGTAATCCTTTTGTTTCAGGACTGATGCCATTTTTGTTGGTTTGGGTGCTGTATTGCTCAGAAGTGATGATGTCCTTCACCCAGTCGTGTTCGCTAGTCAAAGTTGCTGGATCGTGAGAAGGCGTACAGTAATATTGGGCGGGAATGTTTAGCCCTTGTCTGGGCTGTTCAGAAAGTTTGTTTAAGGTTCCTTTGCGGATCAGATTTATCTTGCAGACAGATCACGTCCCCTTTACGTACCTGCGAACGTCAAAACTTTAAGAACTCAAGAATTTTTAATGGGCGTTGTCGTTGCGGAGTTTTTCGTTTGAAGTCCAGCCAGTTCCTGGTTCGGCGAATTTTTTCGCTGACCTCCTCTCCCGCTCATGTGAGAATCAATTGATCCCTTAGGAAGTGAGTTTCCTTGTGTGAACTGCAGTTTTTTGAAGCTGTTTTTGATGTATGATTTCTGGGTTATGTATTCTGCTGTTTGTTTACTTCTTTTTCAAAAAACAATTCGGGCATTGTTTTTTTCTTGGGGAGGGGGAGTATTTTTACGTCAACGTAAATTATGACGTCAACTTAAAAATGACATAGATAACTACAAAGACGGGATAATAATATAAACAAGAGAGAGAAAGAATTAACGGCCGAGGCTTTGGTGTCCAGCCTAATTTATTTTGTTTTAATCAAGTTTTCTCCGTAGTGTTACTAGGGAGAGGCTGACTTTCAAGTCAGTATGCATCGATGTTCACTGTGTATGTGGGATGCTTTTGATGACGTACCAGCGGAATATGTAGCAGGAAATGTTTTTTGTTATAAAATTGTTGTGAATGCAAAGTCGCCGAGAGTGACTTAAAACTCCTGTAAGAAAATTTATGTGCTCTAATTTTACCACCGCATGTGGTCGGTGGCGAATTTATTGTTTTGGACACTGTAGTATCAATACACGGAGAAGTAATATTTGTTTTAGATCAACGGTACGTCGAATCAAAGTTTATTGTGTTTTTATGGGACTTTGGTGAAATTGTGTTCTCCGGGATCAATATTGATTTGCTGTGCCTTATGAATCTGCGGTTCTTCTTCTGTGGAGTACTGTGCTATATGAAATCTGCGATTCTTCTTCTACGGATCGCCGTGCTTTGTGAATCTGCGTCCTTCTGCTATGGATTACTGTGCCTTGTGAATGTAAATCTGCGGTTTTCTTCTGAAAGTTTCTACTTTATTTATTTTCTTTTTATGTAGATTCTGTTTCTTCTTCTTCATCGCTTGGTTTGTGAACGGCTGTGCTTATCATGTGGGGACCCTTTGGGTTTTCATTCTTTGTCTTCTTTTAGGTGTGTAGACTGTGGCTTGGGTCTGTGAACCGAGTGTGTTGATTGTATCTGTGAGACATTGTGGACGGCGCTGCGAGATCTGTGAGTGATTTTCAATATATGTAATATGATATCGATGATTTGAAGTTCCTATTTATTGATATCTTGATCTATATGCTGTGTATGACAGTATTAATTTGTACCAATTCACATGAATGTATGTTTTGATGTTCAGGCAGCATAATTAATTAAAAAAAAGAAATCTAACTCGGGGTTGCCTGGCTATCCATGTACGAATGGGGTGGGTGTGTAGGGAATAATTATTACACCATCCAAACTTTTTAAGCGAGAGTCAGACAACAAAACACCACCGCACACCATCCTAACACCCCCTTTCCAAAATATCTCCCTCTTTTAACTATTTAAAATTATGGTCCTATGCCACACCTGTATATACATACACATTTTATTCATATATATACTCATACATTACATACCCAAAAACATGCAAACACCCACACACACACACACCCGCACACACAACACACACACACACACACACACACACACAAAAACACCCACACACACACACACACACAAAACACACCAACAGCGACACACACCTGCAATTATTTGGGAAGAAAAAAAAACACTACATTTCTCTTCTAAACATTTTTTTCTACGTTGGTTTCAATACAATCTTTAAGTAGTTTTCCATTTTTCAGTTTGACGAGTATTTTGCCGTTAGTTGACCATGCTGCCAAAGTGGCCGAGTGTTCACTGGCCTTTTTTAACAGTCTGTAGTTGGCCTGAGTCAGGTCTTCGCCGATGGAGACGCCAGACTGTTTAAGTTTTCGGCGGTTGTGGAGTACTTCCTCCCTCAGTCTCCTGGAGTGAAAGCGGACGAGGATCGGGTGGGGCCTCGCTCCACCCCTCCTACCTGAGCGATGAGCTATTTCAATGTCACTGTTTTTCACATCCACACCCACCTTTTCTTTGAAGACAGCCACACATTTTTTAAACACAGTCATTCACAAGCTCCTCTCCACCAGCCTCTGAGACACCGTACACACGAAGATTCCACTGGCGACCATGTTGTTCGTTATCGTTTAATTCACGTTTAAGTCCTGTATACCCCTCTCATACTGTTCTAATTTTCCTTTCAGTTCTTTATTCACTTCCTTCAGTTGTTGACTTTCACTCCTGAGTTTGTCCTTTTCCGTCCGCAAATCAAACATGTCGCTTTCTAGTTTGTCAATTCTGTCTGTCAGTCTAGATACAACACTGTTCATTTCTTCTCTCAAGCTTTGAAAGTCCTCTTTGGTCACTATGTTTTGGAGTTGATTCTTAATTTCTTCTAAGGCTTTCTGCACCTCCATTTCTTCTAGAATAACTTCAGTTTCTTTCTTTGTTTTTTCAAATTTTGCCGTGATTTGCTTTGAGATACTGAGGCGGGAATGGGACTGTTGCCAGATTCACTTGCTGATGACGTGGAGGATGATTTCCTTTTGCTACTTCTTTGGCCTTGAAGAAGTTTAGTGATGGGGCGACTTG
Source organism: Conus ventricosus (assembly GCA_018398815.1). Classification (NCBI taxonomy): domain Eukaryota; kingdom Metazoa; phylum Mollusca; class Gastropoda; order Neogastropoda; family Conidae; genus Conus; species Conus ventricosus. Next base: position 52,609,586 of record CM031628.1, on the reverse strand, counting down.
ACATTCTCTTGCTAGCATCAGTTAGTCTCTCCCTACATGTTGTTGGCTTTTTCCCTCCTCCTCTCTCCCTCTGTCGATCCGCAATACAACAAAATATTTCCTGGCACTTTTACAGAGTGTTCCGTCACGTTGGTCAATCTGAAGAGCACATATTACTTCACTGTCAACAACATGAGAGGCAAACACATTTTTTTAAGTACGTCTCCATGAAACACTCAAGGCCTACACACACATCATCTTGCACTGCCTGCGCCCAACTTCACCTGGAACGGAATTTTAAGGCATGACACCTACGTGTTCACGCTCTTCTCGCGTTGATCAGTTTTCGTTTTCGGCCTCGATCTGGATGAAAGGTTTCTTTTGAAATATATGAAATATTATTTTTTTTAAACTTAAAGAACTTTCTTTGACTTGAAGGAATCTATGAAGACAGTAATATGCTACATTTTGAAAATAAACTGGTAGTCCTAGCTTTTCACACAGTGAAGGTAGAGAACATTTCAGCAGAGCGGACAAAAAACACGTCTGATCCGCAGGTGAGCGACGGTCCGAGTTCTAACACACCAAGGTTAGGTGTGCATATGCGTGTATGAGTGCAAAGATAACACACCAAGGTTATCTTTGCACTCATACACGCATATGCACACTCATGCGTCCATCAAACATTCGCCTCTCTCTGGGAATGGGATGTCACGCATTCGTTTCTCTCCTAACATGGCTGAGCACAAAAAAAAACAATTTCTATGCTACTTATAATCAAACATGAAGAATCCAATTACACAAAATGAAATGATCAAAGCATGAAAGATCAATACTTCCTAATCCCAGGTTATAATAAAATGGCTTCTTACCTGGCCAGGTTTTCACACACACAACCACACTTTCACACACACACCACAGTTCTTGAACAAGTTTCTTCAAGTCTTCCTCAGCACTGCTTGATGGTGACGCCCTTGGTTGACTGGCTCCAGGTTTCAGGATCTGGGTCTTCGTGGTCATCTCTGGGATCTCGATGTAGGACTCTTCTTCTTCGTCTCCTTCACCCACCTCTGGGTTCAAATTCAGTTTGTTTGTCTTCACCCACCTCTGGGCTTCAAACTAAGTTTTCTTCTCTTCCAGCTTGTCTTTAACCCTAAGACTTTGCTGTCTCTTCTATCTCCCAGACCACGTTTCTCTCGACCCTGTGTCCTGCTCACTCCTCTCCTCTCTCTATCTCTCCTCTGCCTTCTCTCTCTCTCTCTCTCTCTCTCTCTCTCTCTCTCGCGGTGTTGTTCCCTCTCCCCTACACGTTGTTCTCCCTCGGTTTATAATAGAGATGGAAACAAGGGATTCCCCTTCGGGCCATGCCTTTGTCCATGCTGCTTCTCAAACCCCCTGTTCACAAGTACCCTGAATTCCCCATTCGCTACATTCTCCCACACATCAGCATTACACACATCTCTACCTAATTGATTAGCAAACACTTGGCACAGATGGACATCGAAATTTCTCGCCGACTTCGGGGGTCACTTAACACAGTAATTATCTTCAAGAGGGCTACGACCACAACGTCCACGTGCATTCAACCAGCTTGACGATAGAGCCAACACAGTGACCCACGGCAATACCATCTGAACGAGTCCAAGACTCCTGCTCTTCAGTGACTGTTTCCAAAAGAACCTCAGCTGACTGAGCATTTAGCACCCACTTGGAGCACCGAGGTCCTAGTGGTTACATCCCTCCCCCCTTTCGCTATCGGGCAGGTCCAAACTCTCTTCTACCTTAGGTGCCATCTGTCACCTGACCACTTCGTCCTCCTTGACACAGTTCGACCGTGTGTGATGAGTAAGGCACACTGGTTAATGGGTCTATTACCTATTTGTATACTACGTACAACGTCCCTTTGCCTCTAAGCGTTTAATGCCTTTTGTGAGAGGTTTAACACCCTTGACACACTTGGCCGCACCCGGCCCAAGTCACACAGTCTTCACACAGATCAGAAGTCGCTCACGGAAGCAGTTTGTGGAGTCCTTCAAGGGACTCTCACACAACAGTAAGGTTCTCTCGTCGTCGTCTCGGCGTAGAACAGAGCTGCTCACGGAAGCAGTTTGTGGATCCCTTCCAGGGACTCTCACGCAATAGAACACACGTCGTCGTCCCAACGGAGAACGAAGCCCTTAACTTACACGATGTCTACTGATCACTCGGTCAGCCTCTCCACACCCTCATGGGTGGAGACAGCGGCTGGGCTCGGGCTAACCCCACACCCCGGTTGACAATCAGCACCAGGTCAGACTCGGGGTTTCACTGACACCTGGAGAACTTGAGTCTCCCTTCGACTCATCTGGACAAGTTGCTCAGCCGGTAGCTCTTCAGAGACTGAAGGGAAATCCTCGCTCACCCGACTAACACACAACACAGGTGAGGAGCTGTCAGCTAAACAGTCAACCGGTTTTTCATGTTTACCTGTTCCTGTCCGATGTGTCCCCAAAATTTGGGACCGGACGAAATATGGTCCGTCACACTCCTCTAAAGTCATCACCGACCATAGCAAACAATGCGAAGATGGCAGAGGACTACCAGGAGCTGTACTCCAGGGAGAACTCAGTCACCCACACAGCAATTGAGAACACCACCTCCCTGCCTGCCATGGAGGAGTTAGACGCCCCACCCACCATTGAAAAACCCAGCTCTGGGTAGCGACGGCATTTTGGCAAAAGTAATCGAATTCGGCAAGGAGAGTTCTCTCCTCTGTCACCTCCATGAGCTTCTGATGCAGTGTTGGGAGGAAGGGACCATATCCCAGGCATGCGCGATGCAAACATCATCACGCCACACTTAAACAAAGGGGACCACAGAGACTGCAATAACTTTTACAGAACATTCCTCTTCAGCATTGTTGGCAAAGCCTTCGCCTGCATCTTCAACAGGCTGCAGCTTTCACCGAATGGGTGTGCCCAGAAGCACAGTGCAGCTTCAGAGCTGTGAGGTCGACGATCGACATGATCTTCTCCCTGAGGCAGCGACAAGAAAATTGAGGATATATTGTGAAGCAACTAGTTAATCATATCAAAAGACAGTATGCCATTCTGGTTTATGATTTTGACAAGTTAGGTAACATTCCTGACGAAAGTATACAGTTTCAAATAAGCGATCAACTGTTCTTTGAAACTGTCCTTATGGAAATTCGAGGGAAAACCATTTCATATGGTACATATAAGAAGAAAGAAGAACACAGACAAGAAAAACAATTATTAAAAGATATTAACGAAATAGAAAATAACTTAGATGCTCATGTTCTTGATTAATCTTCAAGAGAAAAAAACAACTTGGAGGAAATAAAAATAAAGGCTCGATGGAATGCTGGTAAGATCAAGAGCCTTGTGGCTAAGGGACGGCGAAAAGACAAGCAGGTATTTTGTAACTTGGAAAAACGGAACTTCATTAATAAAACAATATGTATGTACAAAAATATGGTATATTGTGAGGCCCTTTTTCCCCGTCCCCCAAATAAAAACATGTCGCTTTCTAGTTTGTAAATTCTGTCGTCAGCCCTAGAAAAAACCGTTAAATTTCTTCTCTAAAGCTTTGAAAGTCCTCTTTGGTCCAAATTTTTTTTGGGGGTTGTTTTCTTAATTTTTTCCCAAGGCTTTCTGCCCCTTTCCTTTTTCTTCTGGGAATAACTTCATTTTCTTTTTTCTTTTTTTTTTAAAATTTTTGCCGTGATTCTTTGAGATTGGGGGGGGGGAAGGGGGACTGTTGCCGTTTTCACTTGCTGATGACTTTGGAAAGGTGTTTTTCCTTTTTGCTACTTTTTTTGGCCTTGAAGAAGTTTAGTGAGGGGCAAACTTGACTTTCCCTTTTTGGCTAGAAACAGTTGTCTTTTTCCCTTACATGGTTGGTTTTTTCCCTCCTCCTCTCCCCCCTTGTCGACCGAAATAAAACCCAAAATTTTTTCCGGGCACTTTTACAGAGTTTTTCCGTCAGTTGGTCAACCCTAAAGGGAGCACATATTACTTCACTGTCAAAAACCCATGAGACCCAAACAAAATTTTTTTAAGTACGTCTCCGGGAAACACTAAAGGGCCCAACACCCCATCCTTGCACTGCTGCCCCCAACTTCACCTGGAAGGGAATTTTAAGGCATGAAACCAAATGTTCCGCCTTCCGCTTTTGATCAGTTTTCTTTTTTTCGGCCTCGATCTGGATGAAAGGTTTTTTTTTGGAAAATATATGAAATTTTTTTTTTTTAAATTTTAAAAAAACTTTCTTTTACTTGAAGGAATTTTAAGAAGACAGTAATATGCTACATTTTAAAAAATAAATGGTGTCCAAGCTTTTCCACGTGAAGGTAGAGAACTTTTCCGCAGAGCGGACAAAAAACACGCCCTGACCCGCGGGTGAGCGAGGGGTCCGAGTTCAAAACACCCCAAAGGGTTTGGTGTGCTAGGGTGTATGAGTGAAAGAAAACCCCCAAAGGGTTTCTTTGCACTCATACAGGGCATATGCCACCTTGCGTCCCATAAACTTTCGCCTCTCCCTGGGAAATGGGAAATGTCACGCATTCTTTTTCCTCCCTAACAGGTGACAAAAAAAAAAAAAAATTTCTATAGTATTTAATAATCAAACATGAAAAACCCAAAATTACACAAAAGAAATGATCAAAGCAAAAGATAAATTCTCCTAATCCCAGGTTATAAAAAAAAGGGCTTCTTACCCGGGCCCGGGTTTTTCACACACACAACAACTTTCCACCAAACCACAGTTTTGAAACAAGTTTTTAAAGTCTTCCTCACACTGCTTGAGGGGAAACCCCCTTTGGGTTGGGACTGGCTCCAGGTTTTGGGACTGGGTTTTCGGGGTTTTCTTTCTCGGGGATCTCGATTTTGGACTCTTTTCTTCGTCTCCTTCACCCCCTCGGGGTTTTAAAATTTTTTCCAGTTTGTTTGTCTTCACCCCCCCTCTGGGTTTCAAACAAATTTTTCTTCCCCTTCCAGCTTGTCTTTAACCCTAAGACTTTGCTGTCTCTTCTATCTCCCAGACCCTTTTCCCTTCGCCCCGGGTCCTGTTTCACCCCTTTCTCCTCTTCTATCTCTCCTCTGCCTTCTCTCTCTCTTCTCTCTCCCCTCTCCCCTCTCTCCCCTCGGGGGTTTTTTCCCCCCTTCCCCAAACCGGGTTGTTCTCCCTCGGTTTAAAATGAGATGGAAAAAAGGGATTCCCCTTGGGGCCCAGGGCCTTTGCCCCGGGCTGTTCTAAAAAAACCCCCCCTGTTCAAAAGCCCCCCTTAATTCCCCATTCGCTACATTCTCCCCCACTTCGCTTTTACAACTTCTTTTCCTAATTTTTTACAAAAAACTTGGCACCAGTGGACATCGAAATTTCTCCCCGGGATTTGGGGGGTTCATTTAAACCCACAGTAATTATCTTAAAGGGAGGGCTACAAACCAAACAACTTCCCACGGGGCATTCAACCAGCTTGACATAGACCCAACACAGTGCCCCACGGCAATACCATCTGACGGCCCCAAGACTCCTCTCTTCAGTGACGTTTCCAAAAAACCTCAGCTGATGGCATTTAGAAAACCCACTTGGAGAAACCGAGGTCCTAGGGGTTAAAATCCCTCCCCCCTTTCGCTACGGGCGGGCCCCAAACTCTCTTTCAAACCTTAGGTCCCAATCTGTAACCTGACCACTTCGTCCCCCTTGACACATTTCGACCGTGTGTGAGAGAAAGGGGCACAGGGTTAATGGGTCTTTTTTCCCTATTTGTTTACAAACTTAACCCCGTCCCTTTGCCTCAAAAGGTTTAATCCCTTTTGTGAAGGTTTAACCCCTTGAAACATTTGGGCCCGCCCCCCCCAATCACACAGTTTCACACAGATCATAAGGGTCGCTCACGGAAGCGTTTGTGGGCCCCTTAAAGGGATCTCCCCACAACAGAAAAGGTTCCCCTGGGTCGTCGTCTCGGCGTAGAACGAGCTGTCAGGGAACTTTTGTGGACCCCTTTCCCGGGGGACTCTCACGCAATAGAACCCCACGTCGTCGTCCCAACGGAGAACAAAAGCCCTTTAACTTAAAAACATGTCTACTGATCACTGGGGCGCCTCTCCACCCCCTCAGGGGGGGCAGCGGGGGTTTGGGGCTGAACCCCACCCGGGTTGACAATCTAACCGGGTTTCAGACTCGGGGTTTTCACGTACACCGGGAAAATTTTGGGTTTTCCCTTCGCCCATCTGGACAGTTCTCACCGGTAGCTCTTCAGAGACTGAAGGGAAATCCTCGCTCACCCGATTTAACAAACAACCGGGTTAGGACCCGTCAGCTAAACATTTCAACCCGGTTTTTCATTTTTACCTGCCCTTTCCCGATGTTTTCCCCAAAAAATTTGGGCCGGACAAAATAGGGGTCCGTCACACCCTCAAAAATCATAAAACCGCCTAGCAAAAAAAGGGCGAAGAGGGGGCGGGGATTTCCCGGGAGTGTACCCAGGGAGAACTCAGTCACCCCCCCAACAGAAATTTAAAGAACAAACCTCCCTCCCTTGCCAGGGGAAGGGTTAAAAACCCCCCACCCCCATTAAAAAAACCCAGCATGGGGGCGAGGGCCCTTTTTGGGCAAAAGTAATCGTTTTCCGGCAAGGAGAGTTCTCTCCTTGTCACCTCCATGACTTCTGATCCCATTGTTGGGGGGAAAGGGGGCCATACCCCCGGGGCATCCCGCGATGCAAACTTTCATAAAGCACCTTAAAAAAAGGGGACCACAGAGACGGGGAAAAACTTTTACAGCCATTCCTCTTCTCATTTTTTGGCAAACCCTTTGCCCATCTTCAACAGGCGCAGCTTTAACCGAAGGGTTGTCCCCAGAAGCACTTGCAGCTTCAAGCTGTGAGTCGACGTCGACTTGATTTTCCCCCCCCTGGGGGCAGCGACAAAAAAATTTGAGGAAAATTTGTAAAGCAACTAGTTAATCTATAAAAAGACAGTATGCCTTTCGGGTTTTTGGGTTTTTTTGACAAGTTAGGTAAATTCCTACGAAAGAATACATTTCAAAAAAAGGGGTCAACTGTTCTTTAAAACGTCCTTATGGAAATTGAGGGCCCCCCCCCCATTTCATTGGTACATAAAGAAGAAAAAAAACCCACAGACAAAAAAAACAATTTTTAAAAAGATTTTAAACCGAAATAGAAAATAACTTAGATTTTCATGTTCTTAAATAACCCTTAAAGAAAAAAAAAAACAACTTGGGGGAAAAATAAAAATAAAAGGCCCCGGGGGAATGCGGTAAGAAAAAGACCCCTTTGTGGTTAAGGGGAGGGGGGCAAAAAAGACAAGCGGTTTTTTTGAAAAGGGGAAAAAAAGGGAATTTCCCTTTAAAATAAAAAAAATATGCTTTAAAAAAAAAAGAGGGTTTGAGACTTTTTTTGATGAGGGGGGAAAACCTAAAAAAACAAAGCTTTTTTTAAAGTCGTATAAGAGAGGGGGGAGTCATGCATGATGTTGATTTAGTAACCAAAATTTTTGTTTGCTCCAAAACCCTTGACGAAGTAGATAAAAAATTTTTTTGGAAAGGGGGGAGTTTAAACCTATGGGGCACATGCTGCCTGAAAGAAATGAAAAACAAAAAAACCCCCCGGAAGTGACGGCTTTACGGGGCTAAAATTTTTAAATTTTTTTTTCGTAAAATTTGGGGTATTTTTTTTGGTCCTTTCTTTAAATTTTCGGATTCCCCATCAGGACAGATGTCATTAAACTCAGGGGGCGGGGTTTTAAAAATTTCTATGATCCCAAAAGATAAAAAACCCGGGGGAAAACAGTTTCTGAAAAACTGGGGGCCCCAATCTTTTTGTGAATACGATACAAATAGCTTCATCATCATTGCAATAGACTCAAACCTTTTTTAAAATTTAAAAAAATTAAAAAAGAAAAAACCCGGTTTTTTTTAAAAAAAAAGATACTTTGGTGAAAAATTCTTTGGCTTTAGGATGTGTTTTTTTAATTTTTCGGGAAAAACGGGAATACCCGGGGCCAATTTTCCCTTTGATTTTAAAAAAAAGCCTTTGCCCCCTTTCATGGAGATTTAAAAAAAGGGTTTTTTATTTTTTTTTTAAAATTTTTGGGACCCCATAAAAAAGATGGATAAAGGTTTTTATAATGAAAAAACAACCTGTGTTTTCCTTTAAAAGGGGAAAATTAAAACCCCCTTTTTTAAAATAGGGCGGGGAAGTCCGCCGGGGGGATCCTCTTCTCCTTATTTAAATCTTTTGGTGCTGAAAGTTTGTCATTATTAAAGGCGTAAAAATAATCAAATTAAAGGTTTAAAATGAAAAGGGCCAAGGAACATTTATTGCCCGCGTTTGCAGATGACAAAAAACTGTTTTTTTAAGGGGAAGTAAAATGTCTTTCCGAGAAGCAGTTAGATTATTAGAACAATTCCCCATTAATGTCGGGTCTAAAAAAAATAAACGAAAGCCCAAAAAAAATTCGGGAATTGGCAGCATGAAAAACCCCTCCAAAAAGTTTTAGGGGGGATGGGAAAATTTTTTGGTTGGGCCCCTGGGTTTTTTACCTTTTTTTGGGAAAAAATTTTTCCCTTACCGATATTGAAAAATTGTAAAACTCAATTTTGAAAAAAAGCTTTGCAGTTTTAAAAGCTTTTTAGCTAAATGGAAAAAAAAGACTTCAAAACCCCCTTTTTGGGAAAAATTACGTTTTAAAAACTTTGGCAATGTCCAAAAACGTACATTTATTTAGAATCTTCCAGACCCCCAAGGAAAATTTTTTTTACGGGAACTTGACGCATTGTTCTTAAAGGTTCTTTGTGGGATGGGAAACCCAAATCGAGTAAGAAAAAAGTGTGTGGGTCAAATTATGAAAATGGGGGCCCTAAAAAAAAAATTTTTGTTTGTTTTCGCATTTTTGTCGTCTTTTTAAAAAATACCCGGGGTTTAAAAAGAAAATATTCTTGGCAAACCCTAATAATCTTCGGAATTTTTTCCCTTTTTTTCTTTGTTCCAGGTTGGGACAAACTTAAACTACTGGGTGGTAAATTATGACAAAAACATTACTAAACCAAAAAAAATTAAAAATTTTGGGGGGATGTTCCTAAAATTTTTTTAAAAAAAATTATTTTTAAATTTGTATATCGTTAAATTTCCCATGATTTTGCTCTGAATGAAATTCCCTTAAAAAATTTTTTTAAAGAGATAAAAGGATTGTTTACTTTAAACAAGGGGTGGACGAAGGTAGGGGGAGTGCAGATTTGATGAATGAAGAAGGAGTTCTCCCCCCCTCTTTTCCCAAAACTTCTGTAAAATTTTTTTCCCCCAATATAAAAAAAAAAAATTTTTTACTGTTTCCCGGGTGTTATCGGGGGCAGTAAAGAATATCAAAAACAGTCCAATGCAATTGACACCAAGGTATAAATTACGGGGACCCAAAAAAAACTGGACAAAAATTTTAAAAGGGAAAAAATTGTTTTAAAAATTAAGTTCGGTCGGACTCGCCCTTTCGCCTGCAGGTTTTAAATTTAAAGGAACACCTACTATGAAAAACTTGATTTGGGAAAAAACATTTTTAGAAAATGTATAATTTCGACCACGACACACATTTTAAAAAGGTTCCAAAATAAAATTGTTTCTTAAAATTTCCTTCCAACGGGCAGATTTATCTTTTTCCCGAAAAAATTATTGCTTCGCCCTCTGGGGCCTTGTGCGATGGGGGGAAGAAGAAACTTTTAAATACATTTTTTTTGGGGGAACTGTCGGGCTGCCAAAAAAATTTTGGAACAGCCCTGCGAAAACCTGCTGAAAAAACTTGCGAAAAGGTGTAAAACCCTAACTTTTTTTTTAAAATCATATTTTTTTGGGTACCAGTAAGGGCGTTATCCTGTTTAAGGTGTTAGATCTGAAAATTTTTAAATTGGCTAAATTCTAAATTTACAAATGAAAAAGGAAAAGGAGAAAAACCACGCATTACTCCCTTTCTTTGGGGCAAAACTGAAAAAAACCTACTCTTTTTGGTGCTACTGTAAAAAAATTGAAAAAAAAAAAATTTAATACTTTTTGACATCAAGGGGCCCCCTTTAATTAAACCGCTGCAGAACTTTAAGACTTTGTTAAAAAAGGTATGTTTTTTTTTTTTATACTTTTGGTGGGAATTTTCCATAAAAGTTTTCAATATTTTTTGTTCGGGGGGGGGGGGGTTTTGCCAAAAGGGCCTAACTTTTTTCGCTTTTTTTTAAATTATCGGGGTATGTTTTTCATTACTTTTTTTTTTCCTCTCTTGCCCCCCAGGGTTTGGCACAAAAAGAATCTTAAAACCCCACCCTCCCCAAACCCCACCCCTTTCCCCTACAATCTCTCTCCCCTCTCTCTCTCTTTTCCTCTCTCTCTCTCTCTCTCTCTTTTCCCCTCTCTCTCTCCTGCCGGTTTTTTCCTGAGCGTATATCTTTTTTTTCCCCCCTTTCCCACCCTTTGTTGTTTCCCCCCCCCAGCCCCCCTTTCCCCCCCTCACCCCCCCCCCCCCCCCCCTTTCCCCCCCATCCCACTCACCCTGCCCTCACAAACCCCTTTCCCCTCTCGACCATCACCTCCAAAACTCTGGGTACTCTTCTTCCCCTTCTTTGCTTTCCTCTTTTTATTTGCCATCAAAACAGTAGCAGTCTACAAATTGACGAAACGCTATCTTTTATTATATTTTCTCTTTTTTAAAAAAAAAAAGGAAAAAAAAATCTTTTTTGAAATCACAGTGTTACATGGTGTTGATTTTGAAAATTTACATGATGGTTTTAAGACCATGACGAAGATGTTTTATGATGTTTGTTATGCTTTTTTTGTTTTTTAAATTGTCCCCTTTGCCTGGAAATTTTTTTGTAGTCCTTATTTGTAATTTTTTCAATTTTTTTTGAAAAAAATGTAAATTTTAAAAAAAAGAAAAAAAAATGAGGTTTGGGAATTGTCCTCCCTAAGCTCCTAAAGATGATAACTTTTTTTCCTTGACAACATAAGGGCACTGCCCATTTAAAAGTTTTCATCATTTAAACCCTCTTCCCTAGAGGGGGGCAAACAAGGGTGCGTTTTCGCTCTGAAACTCGCGCTTTTTCTTTTTCCCTCCCTGAGCTTTAAAACCCCCTTTCCAAGTCTGAAGTTTAGTATCGTCCTCCCCCTTAGGACTGGGGAAGCCTTTTCCCAACTGGCTTGCCCCCGAGAAAAGCAAGGTGCGGAAAGCCCTCATCGGGGAGATGCCCCTTCGCAGACAAACGCCGCTCCAAAAACCCACACCGGGGGACCGCTACAACGGCTCATCACCTGTTTCGCTGATGCCTTGCATGCCCTGTGTGCCTTGTGCGATGGGGGAAGAAGAAACTTTTAATACATTTTTTGGGGGGAACTGTCAGGCTGGAAAAAAAATTTTTTGGAAACATCTGCGAGACTGCTGAACAGTACTTGCAAAACGTGTGTCAACCTAATTTTTTTCTGAAAATCATATTTTTATTTGGTCCCCAGTGGGGGCTTAAATCACTGATAAGGTTTTTAGATCTGTAATTTTATTGGTTTTAAATTCTAAAATTTTAAAAATTGCAAAGGGAAAAAGGGGGAAAACCAAAGCATTACTGCTTTCATGGGGCCTACGGAAAAACAAAGATACTCAAAAGATGTTTATTTGTAATGCAATGAAAGAAGAAAATTATTTTTTGATCATCAAAGGTCCCCTAAAAACCGCTGACAGAACTTTAAAACTTTGTTTAAAAAAAAGTTGTTTTTTTTTACCTGGGGTGCGCATGAATGTCCCACAATATGAAAAGTCTCTGCCATAAGGGCCAACTTTTTTCGCTGAGTTTTAATATAAAGGGAAAAAATTTTTTTCAGTTACTTTCTGGTTTTTTCCCCTCTTGTCCCCATGCGCACATCATTTACATTTTTGACCCCCCACCCTTTTTCCCCTTAAAACCCCCTTTCCCCTTTTCCCCTACAATCTCTCTCCCCTCTTCTCTCCCCCTTTTCTCTCTCTCTCTCTCTCCTCTCTCTCTCCCCTCTCTCTCCTCTCTCTCTCTCTCTCTCTCTCCCGTGCCTGTGTTTTTCCCGACGTAAATTTTCTTTTCCACCTGTCAGCCTGTTGATCCCCGCCCCCCCACCCCCCCCCCCCCCCCACCCCCCCCCCCCCCCACCTTCCCCCCATCCCCCTCACGCCCCTCCCCACTAACCCCTTCTCTCGACCACACCTCCAAAAACTCTGTGTACTCTTCTTTCCTTCTTTTCTTTCCTTTTGGTTTTTTGCCATAAAAAACAGAAAATTTTCACAAATTGGGCGAAGACGCTCATCGTTTTTATTTTTCTCTTTGTTTAAAAAAAAAAAGGGAAAAAAAAAAACATTTTTAATAAACAAGTATTACTGGTGATGATTTTAAAATGAAAGATGAAAGATGATTATGACCCTGACGAAGGGTGATTATGATGATTGTTATGCTTTTTTTGTTGTTTAATTGTTTTTATTGCCTTTTGTATGGGTTTTTTTAGTCCTTATTTGTAATTTTTCAAATTTTTTTTGAAATAAAATGTGATTTAAAAAAAAAAAAAAGGGAAAATTTAGGATTGGATTTCCCCCCCTAAGCTCCTGAAAAATGATACGTCCTTCCTTACAACATGAATGGCCAAATGTCCAAATATGACGAAATTTATCATTTGACCTTTCCTTTTTGCGGTGTCAAACAAGGGTGCGTTTTTTCCCCTCTGACCTCGCAGCATTTTCTTCTCCCTGCTGCTGCGTTAACCCCTTTCCCAAATCGAAGAAAGTATCGTCCTCCACACTAGGGTTTACGGAAGCCTTTCCACCTGGCATGCCACCGGGGCAAAGACGAAGGTCGGAAAATCCTCCTCAGGGAGATTGCTCTTGCAGACACGCCCCCCCACTAACCCCCAACCCGGGGGGACACGCTACAACGGCTCATTTACCTGCTTCGCTGATGCCTCACCCAGTTCCGCCTCACTACGCTTGATGAAAAACAAACATTAAGGGCCAAGCCGGGTTTCGAAAACCCCCGCTTTTTTGTCAGTGATCACACCTTTGAAGTAGTCGACAAATTTCCCTTTTTTGGGCCCCCCATCTCCCCGCAAACTCCCGGACTCCCAACTGAAAGGGCGGGTTTGGAAAGCAGCAAAAGCGGTGGGGCCCTTTTGGCGAACAGAGTCTGGAACAACACCACCCGGAACGTCAAACCCCCAAAATGAACGTGCAAACCCGGTTTTCCCGGGTTGGGACTTTCTCAAAGGGGAAATAAAAACATGGGCCCCGCCCCTTTGACAAGAACCGGACTGGACCCTTCCCAACTGCAAAAGCCTCGAAGACTCCCGGGCATTTTCCCTTTGGAAAGGGCCACAACCCAACAAAGACTCCGGCCCAGGCAGGGGGTCCTAGCATGTGCATCTTTCTTACCCAGAGACGCCTGCGCTGGCTTGGGGCCCCGTCAAACTGCTTGGGCGACGGGGCGCATTTCCCCAAAAGGGCACGCGTTTTGGGGGGGCCTGGCTACAGGGTCAGACCCGAAGGGGGTGCCCTATGCTTTCAAGGATGTTTGCAAGCGCGACCCGAGGGCCAAAGGGAAAACCCCGACCCAGCAGACCTGGAACAGCACTTCAGACCAGGTCAGCTGGGGGTCCAACCCTCAAGGGGCCCGGGTCAAGCAAGCAGAGCAGAGGGGAGGGGGCCCCCCCGGGAAGAAAGAAGGCGCTGCAGACGGCAAAGAAATTGGGGTCGGCACCCACGAAAAACTCTTTTTCTGCCCCCGCAAACTAAAAGAAAACCCGCCGCCAAAGAAACAGAATCTTTACCACTGCAGGTGCTGCAGCTCCCCAATGACACATCCCCGGTGAACAACCCTTTCCCCTCGAACAGACGGGGGGCCAAAGTTCCGACACATTTTCATTTTGGAGGGGAAAAAATTTCCATTCCCCCGGAAAATTTCAGCCTTTTTTAATGGTGCGTCTATTTAAAACAACCCCGTTTTAGTTTATCTTTTCTTTGTTCCCGAACTTTGTACAACAGGTTTTTATCCCCTTTTGGGATATTGTAAAGGTTTTCTGAATGGGGTTTTCCCTGACAAAAAGGGTGTTACAGATGAATTGGGTTTTTTCCACTTTTTCAAACGCATTTGCCTTCTGCGGTTTCCCCTTTCTTTCGATCCAAAATTCTCCTTTTATCCCCCCGTTTGACTGATTTCTGGTCTGTTATCAATTTTCCGTACGCAGTACAGTTTCATTTTCAGGTTTTTTTGTTCCTCTTTTTCTGACTCTTCCTTTTTTTCTTTTGTTTTTGCTCGAGTTCAATGTTTAGTTTGGAATTGTCCTTTTAGTCATTTGGGCGTGTGAATCTAATATGGGTTACCCGAATTCAGGAAACCCCTCCCTTGTAATTTTAAATTTTTTTTATTCCCCCCTTTTTTGTCCATGAATGAATTTAGGGACACAAAAACGGGCTTGGGCCCTTTTTTTTTTTTTTTGTTTTTCTGTCCCAACCTCTGCGCCCCCCTCAAGGGAGTTTCACACCCCGTCATTTTCCCAACCCCTCCCAAACCACAGGGCCCCGGGCAGCCCCCCCGCAGCCCCCGCACCGACAAACCACAGGGAGCAGTCAAAAGTCGAGAGGCCCCCCATCGGAGAAGACACTGGGACGCTGCCGGTCACTTCGGTGGTGTTTAGTGGCGCCTGTTTTTGATCTTTCCCTACGCAGGAAAAAACCTACAAGCCCCCTAAGACCCACAATAAAAGCTTGTCCCGGAGGGGCCCGGGGTGAGGGGGCTTCCCTGCGGAGGGCGCCACCACGTCCGTCCAACGACCGCCCCCCGGGGCCCCGCCGGGTACCGGGGACCCCGACGGAAAAAAAAACCCAAGGCCCCAAAACTGGGAGGACATCGAAAACGGGGTTTACCTGGGGAAGGGAGGGCCCTGAAGGGGCCCCAGAATTTGAGACATTTTTTTTTTGTGGTGAACGATGGGAATGAGGATTTATTAAGATGAATTTCTACAGATTTCCCCCTTTGGGGCTGAAAAATACATGACAGGCCGTACTCAAAAGCTTCCTTTATAATTAAACCCCGGGGTCAAACCCGGCCTGACAGATAAAAGGCACCTGCGTGTTGGTCAGGGAAAAATTTTAGGGCCCCAGCAAACTAAAAACCGGGTAGGAGCCGTCGGGGCAAAAAAAAACCCACTGTTTTTGATGGGATTCGAACCCACGCCCCCCGCCCGGGGGGGCCGCACGCTAACCACTTCGCCCCGGGGGGCTGGTATTTATATAGAAAATTTTAAACTGTTGTGGGGTTTTTAAAAATCAGTTCCCCTAACAAAGAGTTTCTGCACAGTTTCATTTTTTTTCCGGGGAAAGGGGGTCCCTTTTGACCAAAAGAATCGGGTTTTTTTGGGGGGCAGGGGAATTTGGGGGGGGTGGGGCGTGGGATAGGTTTGATAAAACAATCAAACAAAACGTTTTCTCTCTCTTTCTTCTCTCTCTCTCCTCTCTCTCTCTCCTCTAACGCCTTGTTTAAATTTACTGAGGAAAACGTGGTTTTTGCTTGTTTTTTTCTTTATGAGAGGAGAGAGAGAGGAAAAAAGAGGGAGAGAGAGAAGAGAGAGAGGGGAGGGGGAGAGAGAAGGGGAGAGAGACAGGGCGCAACAGAAGACAGACAGACAGAGACAAAGACAAGGGCATAGGGCCAAAACATGAGAGACTTGGTTTGTTTTATTGTTTGTTTTGTTTCAATTTTAAAAAGCCCCCTTCAGTGGGGGGCGGGCCCACAAAACTTACTTCCACCCAATTTTTTCCTATCCAGGGGTTTTTTTTTGTTGCCCGGAAACGCTGATTTTTTCACGAGGCATACTTTTGGCAAATTTTTTTATGATGGAAAAAACGCGTTTTTTCAGTCCAGGGGTTTTTCTTTTGTTTTAACCCGTGCTTGCTCTGTGTGATTTGGGTTTCTTGGGGCAAGTCCCAAACAAACTTTTTTGATGTCCCAAAGAAATGTAATCGGTTCTAAAAATGAACACCGAAGTAAGACTTTTTGCAAACTTCTTTTTCCCTTTCCCCGCTAAACAACCTTTTAGGCCCCCCGAGTCCCTTTTTTCTTCTCAGCTTATTTGCTGTTTTTCTCTCCCTTTTCTTTCCAAACCTTTTGGCCCCTGGCCACAACTCTGTCTGTTGATTGTGTTCCCCGCTTATGGGGTTTGTGGGATTGCTTGATCCGGACGTTTCCATTCACATTCACTGCGTCCCTATTTTTAAAGGGTTTGCTTGGGGACAGTAGTGTATTTCCCGGGGGTGGAAAACCAAAAGAGGCACCCAAACCCCTTGTTTGTGCAATTATGATTTTTACCTTGAAACCCTTCCACTGTAAAATGCTGCTCGGCATGTCAAAAAGAAAGGGCCGGGAGCTGCAGCATCAAATGAAATCAGGCGCCCTGCTTTTTAAATTTGGGCACGGAGGCCACCAAAAAAGTCTTTGCTTTTTCTTCTGCCATTTTTTCTTTGGGGTTTTTTTGTTCCCCCTTGTACTTTTCCCGGAAACTTTGGGCACTTTGGTCCCGCTGTGGCTGTTTGGGAAAAGGTTTTCTTGGCTACAGTTTTAAAAGATGGTCTAAGAAATTTTTTGTTCATCATTTTGAAGGCTCCACAAATTTTTTTTTTTTTCTGAACATACGAATGAAGTTTAAATTTCAATCTAAATGCTAATTGCTTCTGTTTTTTTTTTGGAAGAAATTACGCAAAGCATATTAAAAACCAATTCCCATTTTAATACAAGGGCCATTTTCAAAACACCTTGGGTATGACAATTCATAGGAATTTTTCCAAACTGAGCTTTCACCACCTCCCATTCCCCGTTTCCCCTGCCCTCCGCATTCTCAAAATTTTGGTACACCTCCCATTTCCCCGTTCTCGCCTCATTTTCTGTCAATTTGTTTTTCAAATTTTTAGGCCTGTTCTACCTAGCCCAACATCCGGGGGGCATCTTTTCGGGCCCATATATCCCAAATTCTATTTTCTGTGGTGTACTAAACAAAAAATGATGGACCATTAACCAACAAAGTATTTTTGTTTGGTTTTACGTTTGTCAAAAAATTGGCCGGAAAATACCAACACCCATTTTTTGTGATGGACGTAATCCAAAAAATATGGGCCGTATAACCAATACTATTTTCCCGTGGTGTTTGTTAAATCAAAAATTAGGGGCCGATATATCCCAAATACGTATTTTGGGGTGTACGTTTCAAAAACGAGGACCCATTTATCCAACTTTTATTTTCTGTGGTGGGCGGGATTTAAACACGTTGGCCGATATATCCAACTTCGTTTTTTCTGTGGTGAAAGTAGTCAAAAACGATGGACCGTTTATCCCCTACGTATTTTTTTGTTTGGGTACGTTTGTCAAACATCGGTTTTTTTTTTTTTTATGACAGAGGAAATGGGCAGATGAGAGAGGGTTTTTCCCTTTAGAAAATTTGTGGCCCAACTGTAATTTTAGGATCGCCCCTTTTGTTCCTTGGGGAAAGTTTTCTTCACTAGATGTTAAAATTTCTGATCTAAACCATCCACTGAGATCACCTTGGGGTTTATTTTAAGCCATTTCCAAAATCCCCGGGTGATCTGGTTTTTGGGCCTTTTCAACCACGTGCCCTTTAAATCAAACCCGGGCTGGCGTCCCTTTTGGGGGTGGACCTGAGCTGGTTTTTGGAGGAATTTTAAAGTTCTGGGTTCCAGCATTATTTTGGGTCTGCTGGGGGCATATGGTTTTTTTTACATGCTGCACAGGAGTTCCCTTTAAAACATTGTAGGGCTTCCCCGTTTTGGCTGCTGAATAATTTTTTTGGGAAAACCCAAAAACAAAATTCTCAGAAAAACAGCCTTGGGTTTTTTCTCTTATTTGGGCTGTTCCCTGTTCCCCTTTTTAAAGGGCATAATGTTTAGTTTAAAAATGTCAAAAAATTCGTGCTTTTTTTAGCATTTGTTTCTACTCCCGATATCTGGCAGGCCCCACAGCCCCCCCCCCTCTCTTTTCCCCTCTCCCCTCCCCTCTCTCCCCCTCTCCCCTCTCTCTCTCTTTCTCCCCCTCTTTTCTCCCCTCTCTCTCCCCCCCCCCCCTCTCCCCTCTCTGAAAGAATTGCTCATTTCTCGCTAAACCCTTTTTGGTTTCTGCGGACTTGTCTTTAACCCCTTTGGGTTTTTTCGCTAAAAGACATCTCAAATGGGGGCTATCTTGCACTGATTTTATCAATTTTCCCAATTTTGTGTTTTGTGGTTGTGTGTGTGTGTGGGTGTGGTGTGTGTTGTGTGTGTGTGTGTGTGTGTGTGTGTTTTTGTTTTGTTTTAGTTTTTTGGGCGTTCACCCTTAAAGTGAATTTGAAAGGGGAAAAGGGGGGGGGGGGGGGGGGGGGGGGGGGGGAAAGGGAAAAATAGGAGAAATAAAAGGGATGAACGAAGAATTGTTTAAGAAACATTGATAATTTTTTTAGCGGGGTGTGGGGGGAGTTTAAAAAATGTGTTTTTTTCTACCCTTTCCTACACCCACAATTCTATAAAATGTCAAGCTTATATGGGTAAGAATTGTTGAAAATGACAGAAAAGTAGAAAAGGGAAAAGGGGGGTTTACCATCTATATGAAAAAGTGACCCTAAAATTAACAGAAGATCAAATAACAAAAAAATTGAAACCCCCCCAAAAATTTAAAATTTTAAAAGGGAAAAAAAACCCAAAAGGACTAAGGTTTTAAAACTTTTTGAAAAACATTTAAAAAAGAAAGGAAGTCATTTAAAAACTTCCTGAACAGTTAATGGGGATTTGACGGGGTCAGTTAAAACCCCCGCAGTTTTTTGTCTTTTTTTTTTTGATACTTGGGCCCGTGTTAAAAAACTTGGGTAATTTGGGAAAATTTAAAAATTCCCCAAACCATTTAAAATTTTTTAGAAAATTTTTTTTTTAAAAAACTTTTAAAAAAGAATTTTGAACATCAGAGAAAATAATATGTCTTGAACTTGTAAACAATATGTGTTTAAAATTTAAATTTTGGGAAATTTTTTGTGCTGACTT
>CM031628.1:52580537-52585537 GCA_018398815.1 Conus ventricosus | reverse complement strand
ACGGTACAGAATATAGCACCAACCAGGGTACCCACACGGTAAGCAGAGCCCACGTTACAGAATATAGCACCAACCAGGGTACCCACAAGGTAAGCAGAGCACACGTTACAGAATATAGCACCACCAGGTACCCACAAGGTAAGCAGAGCACACGTTACATAATATAGCACCAACCAGGGTACCACAAGTAAGCAGAGCACACGTTACAGAATATAGCACCAACCAGGGTACCAGCACCAACCAGGGTACCCAGCACCAACCAGGGTACCCAGCACCAACCAGGGTACCCAGCACCAACCAGGGAACCCACGCGGTAAGCGGAGTCGCCCATGAACACACCTGAACCGGAGCCCCACAGAGCACACTAACCACGTCAAACCATCGACGAGCACAGCTGAACCAAAAGCTCACAGAGCACTGTAAACCACATCGAATCACCGACGAACACAGCTGAAGCATAGATTCACAGGGCATATTAAACCATGCCAAACCATCGACAAACACAGCTGAATCAAAATTCCACAGGTACAGCAACAATGACGAACCACCGACGAATACAGTTGAATTGAAGATTGACAAAGCACAGTAAATCACATCGAACCACCGACGAACACAGTTAAAATGAAGTGTTCCAGGGCAGAGCAAAGCACATCGAAACACCGACGAACACAGTTAAAATGAAGTGTTCCAGGGCAGAGCAAAGCACGTCGAAACACCGACGAACACAGTTAAAATGAAGTCTTACAGGATCCAGCAAACTACGTCGAACAACCGACGGACACAGCTGAAGCAAAGTGAATTGTTCGTCTGCTTTTGAAGTGAATGTGAGGATGTGGCTCAGTGTGGAGCAAAAGAGATGAATTTTACAATGCGTTTCTGATGGATCAAAAGGCACAAAGATCGCCCAGCTGCTGCAGATATCATTTTCTGCTGTTTACAAGTTTTTGAAGCGGTACAACGGAGACAGGATCGCTCGAAGCAAGCAAATCAAGTGGCAGGCCAAAGAAGACAGATGAACGTTCAGATAGAAAGTTGTTTCGTCTTGTGAAAAGAGAGAGACGAAAGCCTTTGAAGGAGCTGTGCATCAAATTCAATGAAGAACAACATGCGCAGGTGTCTACTAGGACTGTGTATAGGAGGCTGAAGGCTGTGGGCTACAAAAGAAGAGTTGTGAAGAAGAAAGCAGTGGTATCACAGGTGAACAGAAAACGTCGCAGGGCATGGTGCCGATCTAAGCTTGATTATACTGTTGAAGAGTACTGGAAAAGGGTGATGTTTAGTGACGAGACCCTGGTTGTGATTATACTGTTGAAGAGTACTGGAAAAGGGTGATGTTTAGTGACGAGACCCTGGTTGTGATTGGTAAGGACCGGAAAGCAAAGTCTCATATAGCACAACAAACTACGACACACTACTTACCCGGATGGTCAGCCGCTCCACATCACTTGATGGAGACAGCATCGATTAAAAGAAAAAAAAAGATGAATTGAAATCCCACAGAGCACAGCAGACTACGACATACCACTGACAAGTTGGTCAACCGCTCCACATCACTTGATGGAGACACCGACGATTTAAAAAATAAATATAGATGAATTGAAATCCCACATACACAGTAAACTTCGACGCCCTACTGACTTGAAAGTCAGCCTCTCCATATAGTAACACTACGGAGAAAACGACGAATAAAACAAACTAAAGTAGACTGGACATCAAAGCCTCAGCCGTTACTTCTTGCTCCTAGTCCCATCGTATATAATCATTTTCGTCATATGGCTACCTAATGTTACCTTGACGTCATAATACTTTTTTTTTTTACGTTGACGTCACACATTTCTTTCTACCCAAGCGTCCAGAAGCCCCTAATGATGCTTCATCTGCTGGTCTGACTCATCAGCATGTGTAGACAGCTGATGTTCAGCAGTCTGTCGAGACTTACTCAGGCCCTTACAGTTCTGCTTATTTCCTACCTGGCTCAAACAGAAGTAGGTTATGCAGCACGAGCTACTCCATTCTCCTTGTGCTACAGTTTCAAAAGTCCTGTTTCTTCTTCTTCTTTTTTTTTTGGCGCTGCAGGCAGCAGACCGGCTGAATCCAGAGATTCCTGTGGACGCCATGCTTGAGGAAATCTTGTCGATGTGTGTTGCAGCCCGGGCAAGCTCAGGTGGACCATGTCTTCCAAGCAATTGGCAGTCATGGACAGGGAATCTGTGTCTATCTCACAGTGCTGGTGATCCTCCCTGGAAACTATCCACGCTGTTGTAATGAAACTGCAGGCAGACACATTTTGGCGTGGGCGGCTGTTGGAGAACCCGATCTGGTTGGGGAGATTCCAGCGTCGTTTGGCCTTGGCCGTTTCTGTCTCATTCATGTTCTCCATCATCGGTCCTCAGCTTATGGAAAAGGGGGTCGTTGATGGCCCATTTTTGTCTTGTTATTGTTGCCATACTGCACCTCGAAGTGTTTGAAGATATTTGTAATTTGTTTCCGTAAGCGTATTTATTCGGCTAGGATGGTGTTGGCTGGTTCATGATCTTCATGCCGCTGAGCAGCACAGACAGTCTCCAAATTTTTAAAAAGAGGGATAGAGACGGTATTCCACCACCTGTTGAACGTCCATCACATCCAACCGTAGGCCAGGTACCAACGGAGCAAAGATGTAATCAGTAAAATCCCTTTGTTGAAATAACTGCTTGTCCGCGTTCTTCGGGGCTGTCAAAGGTGCGTCTTGTCGTAATATTTCATGAGAGGGCTGGACTCCTCACGCTCCATCTCAGCCTTGCTGAAGATCAGGGTCATCTCAGAGAAGTGTTCTGGCGTCTGCCCAGGACCTCCAAATCACACTGGACCAGACCGATGAGATGGCTGCTTTAAAAATTTGATGACCTCGGCGATTTTTGAATCAGTGATTTATTTTTTGGGAGAAAGGGCGGGGACGGGGTTGCGGAGTTAGGGATGGTGGGGATGGGGGTTTGGTGTGGTGGGATTAGGAGGAGGGGAGGATGGTTTCAAAAAATGGGAAGGGTCTCTCCAAAAATGCTCCATCCTCCTTCCTTTGTTGTTGCCACTCACAATCCCATTGGTCCGGCACTTTGAGTTTGACTTTGTAAAATCAGGTCATTCCTCTTCTCTAAAGCCCTGTTTCAGAGTTCTTCCATACCTTTGCCATCGACACTTTTTCGATCCTTGGGTCAATCAACGGGTGTGACCAGGGAATATTCATCCGTGGAATCGGTATTCTATATGAGTTTGGGGTCCCAACCGTCCACATGGATGAGGCGTTTTCAAAAGGAGAATTCCTTGTTGTCATATGTGTGCTGACATGAGACCCTTCTGTGTATATCGCCTGTTCCAATGACTCTCCAGGCGTTTGTCCATGAATGTCCCATCCTTTCATTTGGATCGTTTTCATGCGCCGTACAGGGCGTCCCGAGGCCATCTCCTGCATCAATGCCTATAGGTATAGGACGTTGGTGTCATAGCCTTCCACAGGAGAAGTCGCTGAGCATTAATGCCTATAGGTATAGGACGTTGGTGTCGTAGCTTTCCACAGGAGAAGTCGCTGAGCATTAATGCCTATAGGTATAGGACGTTGGTGTCATAGCCTTCCACAGAGAAGTCGCTGAGCATTAATGCCTATAGGTGTAGGACGTTGGTTCATAGCTTTCCACAGGAGAATCGCTGAGCATTAATGCCTATAGTGTAGGACGTTGGTGTCATAGCCTTCCACAGGAGAAGTCGCTGAGCATTAATGCCTATAGGTATAAGGCGTTGGTGTCATAGCCTTTCTATAGGAGAAGTCGTTTTGCCTCCTTTAACACGGGCCCACTCCTTTGACTTGGTAATGATAGCAAATTATGCTGTGTCTAATTGTTACCTAGTCTTTCAGCAGACAATCGAGATGTTTGCATTTGTACGGATTAGTGAAAAAAAGACGTCTTTCAGAAGCTTCTTGAAGAAATATCGGAAGGCGAGTCCCTGAATCTCCATGGTGTCCGTAACATATCCAAACCCAGACCTCGATAGAAGTCCAATGTTTTTTTTTCTAGAGCTTCCAGGAAAGGGCCAGATCTTTGTTGTTATACATATCGTGGAAGTCCTTTAAGATCTGCATCCCTTCCCTCGTCCAGACGAGCTAACCGTGGTCATAGTCTGACTATTTCATCGTTGACACTTATTTTGTTGCAAACATCTCTTATTCTGTTTTTCCCCCACATTTTTCATCATAAAAGACTGTGATCATTGTGGATCTGAGCCATGTAGTGTCCTGTCAGTCTGTTGTTTGTGTGTCCAAGGCAGCTGGATGCAAACTTCAGATTCGTGTGTGTTAGTATGAGACGTTTATTCTGCATCTGCGTGTTGCAACAAAAGAGAACACGATAATTTGTCACTAGTTTAATCTTGATTATTCTGTGTTTCTCAGCCCTTCGGTTTTCCCTGTGCACGTAGAATGAATATTTGCGTCGAAAGACAGCACAATGATGCCAACGTACGCTCTCAGGGCACACACAACACACACACACACACACACACACACACACACAACACACACACACAACCACACACCACACACACACACACAGAAAGAGAGGGACAGACAGACAGACAGTCAGACAATTAGGCAGAGAAAAAAGGAGAAACTGAGAGACAGAGAAAGAAAGCCTGAGAGGCAGACACAGCTGAGTCATGTTGTGTGTGTGAGAGAGAGAGAGAGAGAGAGAGAGAGAGAGAGAGAGAGAAAAGAGAGAGAGGAGAGAGAGAGAGAGAGAAATAGAGAAAGAGAGAACACACACACAGAGACAGACAGACAGACAGGCAGGCATGCAGACAGGCAAGACAAGAGACAGACAGATAGACAGACAGGCAGACAGTGAGAGAGAGAGACAAAGACACAGAGAGAAATGGACACAATCATACAAAAAGACAGAAAAAGCAGGAGGCAGAGACAATACGAGAGACACAGAGAGAGAGAGAGAGAGAGAGAGAGAGAGAGAGAGAGA
>CM031628.1:52560537-52578037 GCA_018398815.1 Conus ventricosus | reverse complement strand
TATGCCGATGATCTGTGTATGTGGATAAATACTAGTATGAGAAAAAGCACACCCAAAGAGCAATAAATTACCACAGAAAACTTTATCAGGGAGAGCTTGATAACCTTAGCAAATACTTGTTTATAAATGGTCTAAAGCTTTCCCATGAAAAAACTCATATGGTTTTATTCACAATGGGATGATCCCTCTGATTTACCATCTTTTAAGCTGGATGGGATAACACTTACATACGTACACTTAATTAAATTCTTAGGTGTCTATTTCAAAATCGAAACTCACATGGAATATCCAAATTGATTACCTTTTAAACAGGGCAAGAAAAATTTAAAATTTTCTGAAAATTTTGAGCAAGCAAAGCTGGTGCCAAGATGAAAAAACATTAAAGCTCTGGCTTTGGCATTAATTCGTTCTTTAAAATTTTCATACGCCCAAGAGGCTTTCATTAGCGCACCTAAAATTTGTTACAAAAACTACAAGCGTGGATAGCAAAGCCTTCAAATTATGCCTAGGAGTTCCGGTATATGCCTCCACTTTGAGGACATACAGAGAAATAGACGTTTTAACCTTTAAATGAATATAGGAATCTATCACTTGCAAATATTTCATGAAATGTTCAACCATGGAAGGTGTAAATGAAACGGAAATATCTATAAACCCAGAGAGTGATTATCCAAAAAGAGCAAAAAATATTGCCTCTCTGTGCACTATCGTTCATACACTGCGATTTGTTTAAGAAAAGTAATATAGATGTTAAGTCTTTGTCAAAAACGTCCCTTTATAGATCCCCTTCCAACGTGGAAAGAAAGAGGGCGAAGTTTGATCTTGATTACACTGATACAAAGAAAGCAAATCAGCCTTACATCTTGTCATATTTAACGAAGATGCAAATGCAAGACAGATAATTTCCCAAACCCAAATTAAGGTGTACACAGATGGATCGTTGACGAGTAACAAAGAGCCGGATCAGCATTTGTTATTCCATCGCTGAAAGTACAAAAAGCATATTTCATTTGGGAAAAAATCGCTCCATATTCGTAGCTGAAATGATAGCGATACTTATGGCGTTGACATTTCTAATTGATTTACCGCAGTCAATTTTTCAAGTATTGTTTTGTGTAGATTCGCTTTCAGTGTTACAATCGATCAAGTTTTTTAATTCAAATTCAGATAACTTTATTTTGAAGGAAATTCAACATTTAATCACGTCTTGATATGTAAAGGAACATATATAACTTTCCTCTGGGTTCCTTCACACTGTGGAATTTCGGGCAATGAACTTGCTGACAGATGTGCGAAAAAAGGCGCTGAAAATGGAACGAGGGTACAAACTATTTCCATACCGTTCACTTTGAAAGAGAGTCAACAAATTTTTAAAACATACAGCTTGGGAATATTTCAGAAATGGGCAGAACAACGCTGTTATTCATGTTCAGAACACAAAATAATCCTATTTTTAGTATTGATCATTTCAAAAGCATCCAAAATCTGCACATTTATTATATGCATCAATACAGAAACTTCGTGTCAATATTCCATCGATTGAAACTGGATGCTTTTAGAACTAAATATAGCTCTGCAACAAACTGCATATGCGGGAAACAAAATTGACAAGAGATCATGTTTGTTCGAATGTGTGCCTCTCAAGGCATTTCTGCCATATTTATCAGGCATGTCTGTGACAGAATATTTTTCTGATATTGATTTTGCTTTGAAAGTTTACTTTCTGCTTGATTTGTAGTCCAGTCAGGTATTTGCTTTAATCTGATATTGTTAGTGTGTGTAGGTTTGTTTGTTTATTCGTTTGTGTGTCTGATTGTTTTCAGATTTTATGTACACCACCCTCCGCTCACTCCCATCTCCACCCCTTCCCTACACACACACACACACACACACACCCACACACACACACACACACACACACACACACACACACACACACACACACACACACACACACACACACACACCACACAACACACACACACACACACACACACACACAATTGTAATCTTTCCGGTCAAAATAACGTGTCCGTTCGTGTCCCACGAAAACATCACCAACAACACTCAGTACATGTGGGACTTAATCCATCCCTCAAAAGGGTCTCAGCGTGTTTGCAGGCAACCTTGGTCGTCATCTTCATTACATGTACTGGAGAAAACAAAGACAACCCGGTCATCGCTACAGCTCTCGTCGTCCCAGGATAACCCACCCCGTCCACATCACCAGGGCAGGAGGAACTCCTTCTTGCTGCGCAGGGAACATCAGGGACGAGATTACCTGTACAATTACCGAGCCCAGTGAAAGTCTTCTGTCTACGTATTTCTGTTGGATTGTTATAAGGCTGCCATTTTCATAGTTGCACATGATTGTATTTAGCATTATTAGTCATTATCCTGTTGAAAGATTTTAGGTATTTTCATACTGAATTTCAGTTTTCGGTATTTGCGAAGTGTCTTTTTTTCTTCATTTTAATAGACTATTACTGTGCTTTTGCTTTATTTGCAATTTTCTTCTGTTTCTTTATTATTTTTTTTATAACTGTTTGATGGAAAAAAAGAAAAACATTAGTATCCTACAGTGGAATTGCCGTTCAGTCACTACCAATATAATACACCTTCAACAGCATCTTGAGAACAACACTTATATGGTCATCATCCTTCAATCTCTAAATGTGACAAAGAAGGACTTGCCACGATTGGACCATTTCTTCAATCCACCAGTGTGCCAAGAAAGTGATTGTGCTGCGAAAATTTCTGTAGCCATTTATATTAATGACCAGTTATTTTTACCATCCAATCCAATCGCCTGTACCAAATGACACAACAGACTTGTATTCCTGTGCAGCGTGTGTCCGATTCAACAAATCGTTAGTTTTGAACATTGTTTCAGTGTATTTTCCAAAAGGTATTATTGATTGCAATTCTGACTGGCTACGTTCGTTAAATACTACAAATGATAAATGGTTAATAGCGGGGACTTTAATGAACATGCCCCTTTTTGGGATCTGTCTTGCATCAAAGTAACCTCTAATCGCTTGGTGGAGAATATTCAGATTCTCCACTTTTCTTTAAATGACGAAGTGTTACAAGACTGCCTGATGTTCCCAGCCACAAAACCATCAGCAATTGATCTGACTCTAATCTCTCCAAAGTTAGTTCCTAGCTGCAAGTGGCAATTACACGATAACACTTTGGGAAGTGATCATATTCCTATTATCCTTACTTTTAGAGGATTTCAAGTTAAGCAAAATGATGTAAAGGATAAAATTCCTAAATTGATTATAAACGAGCTGACTGGGCCAAATTTGAATCTGTTCTAAAGGTCTTACGATGTTAGTTCTTTTGATAAATCAGACATTGAATCTATGTATACTCCATTTACAGAGGCACTTTAAATGCTGCAGGCAAAGCAATTCCCAAAATTAATGTGTCAAACTCTTCGAAACATGTTGGTAAAGTATGGTGGACAGATTCATGTAAACTGCTGTAGACAAAAACAGAACACCTTTAAATCATATGCTAAAGTTAAAAAAGTGAAAGGTAGTGTTCCTGTCAAATCTGCTAAAACCAAAGACACAGGGTTAATAGAAAGTGCTAAAAGCAACTATTGGTCAACGTTTTGTTTAATGAAATAATTGACCATAAGATAAAAGTAAAATTTGGAAAAAGATCCATGAAATGAAAAATGGGGTTCATCTACCAGAATATCCAGTTATTCTAGGTGATGAACAATTTCCTTCAGAATATCAAAAAGCTGAGGCATTTGCTGACACCTTTGTAAAGAATAGCTCTTACAATAGTCTATCAGACAAATACAGAACTTTAAGGGAAAATCAATCACAAAATAACATATACAATGATCCTGAAAAAAGAATGATCACTACTTGAATGCTGAAATTACTTATCAAGAATTACTGTCTGCTATCTGTTCATTACCAAGACCAAGAAAACTTCTGTTGGTCTGGATGCCATTTCCAATAAGTTGATAAAAACATCTTCCAGAAAACTTTTTGTTATTTTTACACGGAATTATTAGTAAATGCTGGATTGAAGGTAACATCCCATCCATATGGAGAGATTCAATTATAGTCCCTATTCTAAAGCATGGCAAAACCAGTACAACGATGTAAATAGTTATAGACCTATCTCTCTGACATCTCATGTATGCAAATTAATGGAGCAAATTGTTTTAAATCGATTGTCTTATCATTGCGAAAAATGTGGGATTATCCCTGTAAACCAAGGAGGCTTTAGAAAAGGCAGATCAACCATTGATCATTAGTGAAATTAACAACTCAAATCAAACATCAATTTGCCAAAAGACAAAATGTTCTTGCCACATTCTTGATATAAATAAAGCATACGATCAGGTTTGGCATGAACGATTACTATACAAGTTAAAAACGGTTGGGCTTTCTGGTCATATCTATGATTATGTTAAAACATTCTTGGCCAACAGAAGTA
Source organism: Conus ventricosus (assembly GCA_018398815.1). NCBI lineage: Eukaryota > Metazoa > Mollusca > Gastropoda > Neogastropoda > Conidae > Conus > Conus ventricosus. Next base: position 52,573,570 of record CM031628.1, on the reverse strand, counting down.
TCCAAACAAGAATTGGTCACATTTATTCCTCTAAAGATTCGTTGATATGGGTATTCCCTCAAGGCTCGTAATTGCTCCTACCTATATAATATCCTAACCTACGATTTACCAATAACTATCTCCAAAAAAGTAACTTTATTCAGTATGCCGATGATATCTGTTTGTGGATGAATGTTACTTTAAAAAAGAAAACATCAAAAAGGTCTATAAAATTTATAAAAAGAGCATATCAATATGATCTAGACAATATTGCCATGTTTATGTCAGAAAATGGTTTAAGCTTATCACCCAAAAATCTCACATGATGCTATTTGATGCAAGTGGATCTGTTCACAATGCCCCAGAATTCAAAGTTAATAACATCACACTTAAATACGCTTCAAATATTAAATTCCTTGGTGTTTATATAACATCTAAGCTCTCTTGGAACCTGCATTTAGAACATGCTGTAATCAAGCAAGAAAGTCATTGAACCTTCTAAAAGTCATAAGCAAACAAAGCTGGGGTCAAGACACAAAGACATTAATCATTGTCCTCTGCTCTAGTTAGGTCTAAATTGTCGTATGCACAAGAGGTATTCTTTAGTGCTCCAAAATATCTATTGAAAAAACTGCAGAGCATAGATTGTAAAGCATATAGAAATAGCCCTTGGCGTTCCTTTTCATGGTTCCCATCATAGGATCTTACCATGAAGCAGGTGCATTGCCTCTTGATGATCAGCGAAAAGTAGCCTGTGCTAAATACATCTTAAGATGCTCTACCATTCAAAATTCAAACCAAATGGAACTTGAAATTAGGTCCGATATTCATTTTCCTAAGCGTGCAAAACGTATCCGATCTAATAAAACTATTCTTACATTTTCTTCTAAACTATTGACAAAATTAAATACTAATCAAAAGAAATTAGCTGTGCGTTTTCCATAAGTCCCATCCCAAACTGGGAGCTTTTTAAGGCTAAGTTTGATTATAACTATACACAGTTGTCCAAATTGATAACATCAATGTACTTGCATATGAAGCTAGATCCCACATGAATGATTGTTATCCCAATCATCTAAAAAATTTTCACTGATGGTTCTTTATTAGACAATCAGGCAGGCTGTGGTTTTGTCATCCCCACTTTAAAAATTGAGAAATCTTTTTATCTTGGTAAGGACTTCTCCATTTTCACAGCTGAATTAATAGCAATTTTAATGGCTGTTCAGTATGTCATTGATACACCATGCAATTTTTATGGTGCACTCTTTGTGTAGACTCTAAATCATTCTCCAAGGTTTAGAATCAACAAATCCGAAAATCCGGGCTGAAATAATCACAGAAATTAAAGTACTTATTCATGTTCTCATATCAAGGGGTAATCGCAGTTGATTTTTGTTGGATCCCATCTCATTGTTCAATATCTGGAAATGAATGGGCAGATCGTACTGCTCGAGCAGGTGCAAAAAAATCTTTTAAATCCAAGGATATTCCCATTCTTTTGAGTTTACAAGAAGGTTACTCTCTATTACAAAAAGCTTCTTTTGAAAATTTTGAAAAGGTATAATAAAGACTAACATGCTTCCCAAAGTACATAAGCCTAACTCTTCAATAAAGTGTTGTTTAAAACGCTCGATCACAATTTTTTAAAAAAAAGAACTCATTAATAAATTATACATTTTATCAAAAAAATGTCGATAAACACCCAAAACACCGCAAAAAAATTGTTTCACTGTTTTACAGACTTAGTTAAACGCTTTCAAAACCAAGTTCACAAAAAACATCCAGTGTTATGCGGGCTGTTGATAGTTGACAACAACACATATTTTGTACTTTTGTCCTTATTTTGAATCAGCTCTATCAAAATTCAGAAAAGATAATCTAAATGCATTTCCAAGAACCTGTATTTCTTTTGAACTTTGTTCAGAACTTAATGAATAAGTCCAGTCGGCTCGTTTTTATGATTTCTGCGTATTTTAGACTTTTGTTTTTGACTATTTCAGTTTGATTTGTTAATGTTGCTTTTTTCTAAGGATTGTTGTTATGTAGTATTTCCCCTAATATTTAACACACACACAGGCGCACACACACACACGCGCACACACATACACGCACACACACACACACACCACACACACACACACACACACACACACACACACACACACACACACACACACACACACACACACACACACACACACACACACACACGCACGCACCACGCACGCACGCACGCACGCACGCACGCACACATGTCAAGCATGCATGCATGCATACTACACACACATGCACATATACAAGTAAACGCTTACTTCCTGTCTAATATCACTTTAAAGTGAAAAGACGTTAAATCGAAGAACAACAACACACATACAACACACACACACACACACACACACACACACACACACACACACACACACACACACACACACACACACACACACACACACACTTGTATGCAACATGAACAAACTCTATCTATCTCCCTCTATTTGCCTGTCTATCTCTCCTTTCTTGTCTAATATCACATAGTTTGTGAAAAGACGTAAAATTAAAGTACTACTACTACTACTACTACTACTACAACACACACACACACACACACACACACACACACACACACACACACACACACACACACACACACACACATACACACACAGAGCACACTTGACACACACATATTTCAGCTTCTTTCCATTCCTATTCAACCTATCTCATGCTGATAATTAAAAGTCATCGCATGAACGTGTACGTATACTTACGTGAGTCTATACACACAATGCATGATGGACATTTCTTTCGAAAAGAGTAGGTGGAGTTCTATGACGCTATCAAGCACTGAAGTGGAGCATACAATAAAAATATGCTTGTGCTGTATTCATTCATCACTCATTCATCCATCCATCCATCCATCCATTCTTTGATTCATTCATTCATTCATTCATTCATTCATTTATTCATTCACTCATTCTTTTCATTCACTTATTCATTCATTCATTCATTCATTCATTCATTTATGTATAATCTTTTCAAAAATTTAAATCATTTGAAGTGTTTCAGGATTAGAATGGGTAAAAACGTTTGGCCCAACAGTGAAAGAACTCCATGGATGTGGCTGGATGCGTCACTAGTGCTAAATCCGTCTATCACCCAAACTATCCCCTGCTTCAATCGTGTATGATTCCAGACTGCCTTTATTGACGTATTGAATGGGAATGAAAAAATATACGCATGCACCGTTTTCATTATGAGCCAGGCACTCCGTGTCCCCAACCCATTTGAATGTCCTTTGTGGGCCTCCCGTTTACCATGTATGTCCGATGTAACGGCGTTTATGACTGTCCTCACAGAAAAGATAAAAACAGACTGTGGGGACCTACACATGTCCTGGGTACTTTCGTTGTCGTCAGTCCCAGGTATGCCTGCATCCAGATGATGTAGGGACGGTGATGTCCATTTCCCAGCAGATGATGAATGTACTGCTCCATGATTTGTCCTGACCACTGCTCCCTGTCAGGGATTGGCGTTTTGTGTGACCATGTGTTTCCTGTAGGAATTCCCCTGATGTTCGCTATTTAGATGCCTCAGATACTGGTATGAAGGTAGAAAGCCTGTTCCAAAATAAAGTTGATATATCTGAGCCTGGGGAAATGTAATCGTCTGAACTTCTTATTCCAGATCTTCCCAACCTGAAGATTCTTGATGTAAGCCCCCAACCAGCAAAAAAACTGTTTCACTGGAGACTCTGAAAAACGTCAGTAATCTAAAATCACTTGATCTGAAAAAACAATCCATTGGTAGCTCTCTTCCCAAACCCAGTCTGTTGCGGTGAAAACATTTCCAAGACTTACTAGCCTGGCCCTGAGCTTTGTAGAGATGGTGTACCTGGATCTCCAGGGACTGAACCCTTCTCTGGACTCACCAACCTGAACATGTCAGGCACAAAACATTGAAAGGGTTCTAGAAGGGGACCTAGTCCATTTTGATCTTAAAAAAGCTAGACCTCGAGGCAATGACGTATCAAAATTTGGCAAGAGCTTGTGAGAAACTTAACAGTCTTCGGGAGCTGTAGCTGATAGTTTCAGCTGTGCTGTGCACACACCCTGCCTGAAAACTTCAACATTAAGAACTGCCATGCACCTTCACCTGCATTTTCTACCTGTGACCATCTTTTGGGAGAAAAGGGCAGCGAATTTTGTTTTTATTTTCTCGTGTCCTTTATATTACCAGGAATTGGCCTTAGTTTTGGTGCATTTTCTTTCGAGCACGGAGGGGAAGGACAACGATCGAAGTATTCACTTTTCACCTTCTATGTCAAAATTTTTGTGTGGGTTGTACATCTGTGTACGTGTGTGGCAGACTACATGTACAGGGGTTTCTTATTTGTGGGTGGATAAAAGCCTGGAAATCAAGCAAGGTGTACGATGGCAGCTTTCCCTCTTTCTCCTCTCCGCCGGGTTTAAAAGTCTTTAGGTATTGACAGCACATAATACACGACAATGTATATAGTCTAAATAAATTCAAACGTAAGTGCAGACCATGTATATATGTCTAAATTAGTGCCAAGGTATAATGCAGACCATGTAAAATGTCTAAATTAGTGCCAAGTATAATGCAGCCCAAATGTATATATGTCTAAATTAGTCCCAACGTATAATGCAGACCATGTATATATGTCTAAATTAGTCCCAAACGTATAATGCAGACCAATGTATATATGTCTAAATAAGTCCAACGTATAATGCAGACCATGTATATATGTCTAAATTAGCGCCAGCGTATAATGCAGACCAAGTATATATGTCAAAAAATGGCGCCAACGTATATGCAGACTATGTACATATGTCTAAATAAGTGCCAACGATAATGCAGACCATGTAGGTATGTTTACTCTGAACTCATACTTACTGGTTCCTTTCCCCAGCATCTCACAATGGAGGAAAAACAGTAATTAGGCCCGTCCATACACGATAAGGCTGGTTTAAACTCGAAACCCAATTTTATCTGGAATTTGGGGGTGATGCATGTTGACCGTATGATGATAATAAAAATGATTATAGTCGGGCATTTTCCCCATCTCCACCTAAACCACAAGGAGCTTACCACCTCGTCACGTTCAGCACAGTGTGTGCCGGCATAATGCCACTAGCTTCGGCACGTTCGACAGGAGGACGCGTGGCTTCTGTCCCCTACGCGTATGCCACAGTGAGAGTTTGAGTCAACGCACTTCGCACACGTGTAGCAAGCGGCTCGTATTGGGGACAAATCCAAATTGAAAAGTCCCAAGCAGAAGATCCAAGTTTTAAGAATTTTCGGTTTGAAAAATCAATAACAGCTTAACAAACCAGTTTGCGTTCACTTTTGTTGTAGGTGGGAGGGTTTAAGTGCAATTTGGTATCCATAAAAAATGTGGTACTAACAAGAAAAGCTCTGGGTATTGAAACATTGGGTGGACTCCACTGTGTTGATATAAGCTACACACAAAAAGTTAAGGTCATTTTAAAACCAAACATTCATAACTGTCAAAAAAGAAAGTCCAATGCGTTGAAGTTTGGCCAACATTTAATTCCTTCTTTAGTGATAACGATACACAATTGCCTTCAATCTCAAAGCAATCGTTTGGTGTGTACATTTGTTTAAAAGGGGGTACGTATCCAAATTTGATTTCCCAAAGTCATTGAAATCACAAGACGGGCATACTGATGCTCCCAAAAGCTCAGTAATGCGTGTAACCACCATGGGCTGTTCTGGCACTCGACGCAGCGAGTCCTCATCGAGTTGACCAGGTTTGGTGAAGACCCTCTGTGGAAGCGCCTGCCACTCAGCCTGCAGCATCGGGTAGAGGTGTTGGGCATCCCGGGGAGGGGGTGGCTCCTCACTTTGCGATCCAGTTCATCCCAGAGGTTCTCAATCGGGTTGAGATCGGGACTGCATGCTGGCAACTCCATTCTGTTAACTCCAGACTGCTGCAGGAAGTCGTTGACACCCTTCCCCCTGTGGGGCGGGAGCGTGGTCATCCTGGTGGGACAGCCCTGGGTCCCATCTGCTGCAGTGTAGGCACAGCCAGCGGTAAAAAGGATCTCATCCCAGTATCGGATGCAGTCAGGTTACCCTGTACATGATACAAGGGTGTTCTGTGGTGAAGGCTGAAGGCCCCCCAGCCATTACAGCCCTTCACCAAAGGCCACTTTTCTTGGACATTGGCGTCAATAAGCGTTGCCCTGGGCGCCTCCAGACCCTCAGTCGGCCGTCGTGTGGTGAAGGGTGAAGCGTGATTCATCACTGAACAGGACCTGGGGCCATTGCGGACTTGTCAACCTCACGTGACGTGCGCAGAAGGCGCGGCGTGCTGCCCTATGGGCTGGAGTTTAAACGTGGCCCCTACTGCTGGGCGACGAGAACGGAGAGTAAACCCATGTGGGCGGTTCCGTATGGCTGCTGGCTGATGTTGATGCTAGTAGCCACCCTGAAAATGCCTTTGAATGATGCTGGAAGAGGCTGTTTTGTCTGCAGGGCTTGTCGTTCAAGAGACGATCGTCACGTGGGGTTGTCTTCTTCGGTCGACCAGATCTGCGTCTTTCATGGACAATTCCAGTGGCTGTGAAGCGTTGAATCAGTCGGACAATGACCGAGATGGACACATGAAGTCGCCTGGCCAGTTTCTCGCTTGGGAACACCATCTTAAAACCATGCAACAGCTCGTCCCCAAACCAACTCGCTTAATTTTTGTCGTGGAGGCATTGTCAGGGTCAGGCCTACTACTGGTGGAATGTCTTCTTATAAAGCCAAGCGAGCGACCCGCATCTCACACATAAACAGCCAGTGCTTGCACGTGCATAATGGTTTTTCCCTCTGGCAAGTGCAATGTGTTCAGGCAGAACGGTCCAAAACAAGGTCATTTTTTGCAATTTTTCCCCTTTTCCCTTTGCCGCCCACTCAGTAGTAGAGAATCCGTGCAATTTTCGCACTAACACAAAATCGCCCACTTACAGCTGAACAAGAATTCATGACAATTTGGCTGGACTAAGAAATAAATAACATAGCGAACTGAGTTTATTACGCACCTGTTTTCACATACCGATCCTTAAAATTTTTGTGCGTAGAATATGGTCCCTTGTCCAGATACCAAAACAGTGGGGGAACAGTTCCACCATTTCTGGCCCCATCGTTAGCTTTTTCCTGATGTGTACCACAGCTTCCAGTGACTGCTTTCATACCAATATGTAAAACAGTGATGGGCACCCCGTCGGATGCAAACTGCTGATCAAGCGCAAGTTAAAACATTCTGATACGTATGCCTGTATCACCATCGATTCCCCAGTATATTTGGGCACTATTTCAAAGTTTTATCATCAATTTTAGACTTAAGATTTCAGGCCTATATCAGTAAGGGCAGTATTTTATTTCAAGAGGGGCTGAGCACACCCATTTTCATTTAGGTAACAACTCATTTATCAGGGGAAAAAACCTACACATAAGAACAGCACCTACGATTTCACTATTTCTCAGATTTTAGAGAAAATTTTAAACACAAACAAAAAACAAAACCCAAAAAACAGCAAACAAACAAACAACCTAAATTCCAAATAACCCCATACTAGGGAAATTTTAGTAAATGTAACTGAAACTACGTGGGGGCATTTAAAATATATCTGTAGGATATATTTTTGGCGAAGCTCTCTGAAGCTCGACAAAGGATCATAAAATGCATTTAATTTCCTCTCCTTTCATACACAATAGACATACTAGTCCATTTTGTGTATGTTGTCAAAATTACAAGTTAATGCGTCTTTAATTTTAGAAATACCAACTATGAATTAAGGCGAAAAATCGTTTCAAACTTGCATCTAAATCGAATTTCAAACAAAACTGAACACAATTTCTTTTCCAATCATACCCTTCACTAGTTTGGATATGGTTGTCTCACATTTGCCATTAACAGTCATTTAAATCTTTGTCAAAATACACGTATTATCTCACTTTTATTTCCAACATCCTTTGTTAGCCAAACATTTCTAAATTTTGTGCTTACACAGAAACAGGTGCATATTTGAAGCCAAGTTTCGTTTTCCCCTTTACATCCAATCGAAAAATTCGAAGACTAACGAGGCATTCTACGATGATCCATGTATAAAACGTTAACAGTGCCGTACACGTCTTAAAGGCTGAACTAACATACGATGGGAAAACTGCTGTTGAGACCTTTGAAACTTCTTCAAACAAATAGCCTTTCCATGAACAAAGCATTATCTGAACCCCCAAAATTTCAGCCCATACTCGAAATAGGTGTAGCTGGGGATCAAACATTAAAGAATAACTCTAGCAAATCATTTTGTCAAAGGAACAATCTATCCATTCAGCATATCAAAGCATTTATTTACGCTACATGGGAAGGTCTTAACAAGGAATGGTGAAAGTTAGGCGGTGTAGAAAGGTAATCCTCATGTGTTTTACATATTCAGTACAGGTATAATAAGTTCATCGAAATCCATCTTTCCCTCGCCCCATAACCTCCATTTTGAAACACCACAATTTTGCTTTTACTTATATTCACTTTCAACTCTAATGAGGGGGACAGCCTGCTCAGATTTTTTAGCTCACGCTGTAAGCCAGCTAAATTTTTTCTACCGTTTCTGAAACCAAAACAATGCCCTCTGCTAAAAGTAGGATAAACAATTCTAACACCCTCTTCCGGAAATCGTCCACCATGATGGCCATTATTAATAAACTCAATGTTAAGCTTATTTAATGAACATAGAAAATAATACAGGGCTATAGAAATCACCTTGTCTTACTCCCAAAACACAATGAATATGATCAGTCAGACTGGAACCACGTCTTACCCTAGTTTTAACAACTTTGTATATGGCTCTGATACAGCCAAGTGATTTCCCCTTCACACATTTTTTTAAAGCAATAATATCCATAAAAGCTTTATATTGATGGAACCAAAGGCTCTTTAAAAGTCAATGAATACAACATAAAGTTTAAAGATTTAAAGAAAACTGTTTTTGAACAAACGCAAGAAGAGTAAACATATTTACGATAGTAAAGTAGCCCTTTTTGAAACCCCGCTTGATGTCCCCCAGTAATATTCTTCTTTCAGTCCAAAACCCTTTTACTTTGTTGGTGATAATAGTGCCCGTACGTTTTACTACTAACATCACCAAAGAGATACCACCGTCATTGTAATCATTATTTACATCGACTTTCTTTGAAAAATCAGCAAAGTTACGGACTCTTTCCGGTTTTTTGGACTGATACCTCAATCATAAACTCTACCGAACGAGCAAGTAAATTTCCCCAGCATGATGTCCACCGTGTTTCAAAATACACCAATGATAGAATCAGGTCCTGCCGATTTTTATTTCTATTTTCTGCATGGCAAACACAACCTCTTCTTTAGGATTGGGGCGATTAAGACCGGAAGATATTATTGTTACGAACCTTTTTTTGATGAAGCTCATTTTACTGTTTTTCCAAACTCCTGTTTTGGCGAAAGAAATCTAATCATATTATCTGGCAGGTTTTATTGAATATTTGTTTCTTCTGCTTTAGAAGGGTTTTGTTTTTCTCTTTTTGCAAAAGATACTCACTTCTGTATCCATCATTCAAAAATACGAAGCCTTAATCTCCATAACTTAACGCTTTACTGTTCATTGTCAAGCAGTCAGTGTCAAACCAATCCTCCTCCTCAGCACAGTTCCTTATTTGCACACGTTCATACATTCAGCAGTTTTGAATACAATCATTAAACAAATATAAGGTTTTATTTACATCAACATTAATCAGTTCTAAGGCATCATTTAACTTTGTGCACATTTTTGCTTTACATAAATTGTCCCTGTAAGTCAGGGCATAATAATGTAACACACACTTATCGGAGACGGTAGCCTCAACAGTCTCAACCGATTTATCAGTGTTTTATTTTGTTGAGAAGTCAATGTGAAATTCAACAGGTAAATAATCGGATTCGATCTGTTCTCAGACAAAAAATAACAGGAATAACAACAGGTGGAGAAAAAAAAAACTTTTGATATATGGAAATAATCATTTATGCTGCTTCCGCCTTTGTTTGCTACACATATATAATGGAGAGGAAAAGTTAACCAAAACTCTACATTTGAAAATTGAAAGGCAAAAGGTAGCATGGTCAAGACTTTCAGAATTCAAGAACAGTTATCAAGGTGTTAAAATCCGTAACACCCAAACATCCAAAACACATAGACGATGTTCTATACAATATACAACCTTTTTCAGCCTGATTTGCTCTGGTTCTGGCTCCATAGGCAGCTACTGATAAGCGAGACTAACGTGTCAAATGTTTTGATTGATAACGTGCAACAAGAAAGTAAGAAAACGTTACACCCTTTAAAAAATGTTACACCCTTTTCGACAAGTTTGGTGAAATTTGGGGGATATATATCTGTTGTTTTTGTGTGTGTGTGTGTGTGGGGGGGGGTTATAAGTAGGTGATAGTTTAAAACGTAATTTAAATGTTAAAAGAAGCCCTCTTGGTATTCGTGTGGTGCAAGAGTGAAATCGGATTAACCTGTATTATCCATACATGGAAAACAACATTTAGATTTTCTAATAGCCAACTTTTCAAAATGTGTTTGTGCATTTTAGAATGACTTTTCCAAACATAGACAGTCACATTTCCCGCTTTAGCCTGGTGATAAAGACGGCTTTTTCTTATGCTGACGGAAGGGTGATTTCCGGTTATTGTTTGGATGACCACTATTCAAACATCTCAGACACATTACACACTATCCCACGACGTTTGGCCCCTCGCTGCTCAGCCCTTCTCCCTCTAAATGATTCACACAGCAATCTAATCAAAAACAACCCACAACATGTTTTCAAGAGGCACCTAGCCTGTTTGAAAAATTAAAGCAGCTATTGATAATGCCAAACGTATAATCGTTTGACTTAAATGTCGTCGTTTCGTCAAAACTGGTGTATACCTATATCTGTCTACCTGTCTGTCTAAATATATCTCTATATCTCTATCTCCTTGTCTACTCCAGATGTGTGTAGGTGTTGTGGTGTGGTGTGTGGTGTTGTGTGTGTGTGAGTGTGTGTGTGTGTGTGTGTGTGTTGTGTGTGTGGTGTGTGTGTGGTGTGTGTGAGTGTGTGGTGTGTGTGGTGTGCGTGTGCGTGTGTGCGTGTGCTAGAGAGAGAGAAGAGAGAGAGAGAGAGAGAGAAGAGAGAGAGAGAAGGAGATGTGTGCATGTTGTGCATGTGTGTGCGTGACGGCGTGCGTGCGTGCGTGCTGCGTGCGTGCGTGCGTGCGTGCGTGCGTGCGTGCGTGCGTGCGCGCGCGCCGCGTGTGTGTGTGTGTGTGTGTGTGTGTGTGTGTGTGTGTGTGTGGTGGTGTGGTGTGTGTGTGTGTGTGTGTGTGTGATATGGCTACGCTACTCATTTTTGTGCGGAAAAAAGAACACAATGCTGTTTCAGCCCTATTTAATACTGCTCCTACCAGTCTAAGAATACCTATAGAACTGTTCAACTGGTGGGATTTCCAGATCTTGTACTTTACCTGTGACGTGATTTATTCTCAAAGATGAATAGCGAACAAACAAAAAATCCATTTTTTATAGGCACAACCCAATATCAATACGTAGAAATAGATTTACGTTTAACATCTCCAAGCAACTCAATCAGAGAAATAAAAGAAACACTTTCCACGACTCCAGCAGACATCATTGTTGAATTAAACTGATAAAAGATATAACTATGCAGTAAAAGGTACATAATTTAGCATTTAACACGTTATGATTCAAAGACCGTCTAACACACAGAAATGTTTATACAAGTACATATTGACATACATTTGGTTAATGTTGTTTAAAACGATACAAAATCTGAAACAGTGTATACTACATTGGACATTTTCCCTCTGTTGAAAACCAGGTAGCGGTCTTTGTGAATGTCAACATGACCTTGGAGAGGTGCATAGCTGTATGTGGTCAGAGACAGTGAGAACTGAGCGGAGAAAGAAGACGATTTTACCTGTCTGTCTGCTGGCGTGGCTGGCAGGTGCCTGTCTCTCCATCACTCCCATGACGCATCAGGGAAAGCGTTCAGTCAGACCAGTCTCTGTGTTCCGCTGCCTGTGCCAGCTTATCGACCAGGGGACATCACTAACGCCTTCAGTCTCCTAGTGGTTCTGAACAGCACGTTGATGTCACTGACTATGCTGGGTCAGATCTACATCTACACCATTATCCGCAGAAGTACTTTGGTTTTCCTGACCGGTGACGACAAGGCTCGTGACCTCACTGCGGCCCGTCGAGTTATCTCCCCGGCTGTCACAGATGCCTGTTGCTGGTATCTCGTGACGTTGTGGGCCATTATGAATGTCACAAGGTGTACAGTTGCCAGGTGACGAGTCAGTTTCAGTTTTCTTCATTTTCTTCAGTGCCGCTGGACGCCATACTTCTATTTGTTAAACGGTGCGTTGGAACGTCGCAGACAGGTGCAGAGACAACGAGTTTTGAAACGACTGGGACTTCAGTTCAAAGGAGAAGTAAAGCGACACTGATCAGACATTGATCTGTGTGTCCATTATGATACGATGAATAAATAATGCAGCATTCTCTGCCTTACAGAAAGTTGCGCTCTCTCTCCGTCTGTCCCGTACGTCTGTCTGTCTGTCTGTCTGTCTGTCTCTCTCCTCTCTCTCTCTCTCTCTCTCTCTCTCATCCTCTCTCTCTCTCTCACTCTCTCTCTCTCTCTCTCTCTCTCTCCCTCTTGTGTGTGTGTGTGTGTGTGTGTGTGAAGAGAGAGAGAGAGAGAGAGAGAGAGAGAGAAGAGAGAGAGAGAGAGAGAGAGAGGAGAGAGAGAGAGAGAGAGCAAGGGGGTGATGTGTGGGGACATAGGAGAGAAAGGATGCTAGTTTGTCGGGTGGATGCGGGATGGGCGGGTGGGTGTAGTGTGGGAGTGTTCACCATCACGCATACCACCTGAAGCCAGAACCTGTTCCTAAACCATGAGCTGATAAAGGATTACTTAAAAGAGGTTATGTAATCTGCACAGCGGTAGA
>CM031628.1:52557838-52560437 GCA_018398815.1 Conus ventricosus | reverse complement strand
GACTAGGTAACATTAGACACAGCATAATTTGCTATCATTACCAAGTCAAAGGAGTGACCCGTGTTAAAGGAGGCAAAACGACTTCTCCTATAGAAGGCTATGACACCAACGCCTTATACCTATAGGCATTAATGCTCAGCGACTTCTCCTGTGGAAGGCTATGACACCAACGTCCTACACCTATAGGCATTAATGCTCAGCGACTTCTCCTGTGGAAAGCTATGACACCAACGTCCTACACCTATAGGCATTAATGCTCAGCGACTTCTCCTGTGGAAGGCTATGACACCAACGTCCTATACCTATAGGCATTAATGCTCAGCGACTTCTCCTGTGGAAAGCTACGACACCAACGTCCTATACCTATAGCATTAATGCTCAGCGACTTCTCCTGTGGAAGGCTATGACACCAACGTCCTATACCTATAGGCATTGATGCAGGAGATGGCCTCGGGACGCCCTGTACGGCGCAGGAAAACGATCCAAAATGAAAGGATGGGACATTCATGGACAAACGCCTGGAGAGTCATTGGAACAGGCGATATACACAGAAGGGTCTCATTGTCAGCACACATATGACAACAAGGAATTCTCCTTTTGAAAACGCCTCATCCATGTGGACGGTTGGGACCCCAAACTCATATAGAATACCGATTCCACGGATGAATATTCCATGGTCACACCCGTTGATTGACCCAAGGATCGAAAAAGTGTCGATGGCAAAGGTATGGAAGAACTCTGAAACAGGGCTTTAGAGAAGAGGAATGACCTGATTTTACAAAGTCAAACTCAAAGTGCCGGACCAATGGGATTGTGAGTGGCAACAACAAAGGAAGGAGGATGGAGCATTTTTGGAGAGACCCTTCTCCATTTTTTGAAACCATCCTCCCCTCCTCCTAATCCCACCACACCAAACCCCCATCCCCACCATCCCTAACTCCGCAACCCCGTCCCCGCCCTTTCTCCCAAAAAATAAATCACTGATTCAAAAATCGCCGAGGTCATCAAATTTTTAAAGCAGCCATCTCATCGGTCTGGTCCAGTGTGATTTGGAGGTCCTGGGCAGACGCCAGAACACTTCTCTGAGATGACCCTGATCTTCAGCAAGGCTGAGATGGAGCGTGAGGAGTCCAGCCCTCTCATGAAATATTACGACAAGACGCACCTTTGACAGCCCCGAAGAACGCGGACAAGCAGTTATTTCAACAAAGGGATTTTACTGATTACATCTTTGCTCCGTTGGTACCTGGCCTACGGTTGGATGTGATGGACGTTCAACAGGTGGTGGAATACCGTCTCTATCCCTCTTTTTAAAAATTTGGAGACTGTCTGTGCTGCTCAGCGGCATGAAGATCATGAACCAGCCAACACCATCCTAGCCGAATAAATACGCTTACGGGAAACAATTACAAATATCTTCAAACACTTCGAGGTGCAGTATGGCAACAATAACAAGACAAAAATGGGCCATCAACGACCCCCTTTTCCATAAGCTGAGGACCGATGATGGAGAACATGAATGAGACAGAAACGGCCAAGGCCAAACGACGCTGGAATCTCCCCAACCAGATCGGGTTCTCCAACAGCCGCCCACGCCAAAATGTGTCTGCCTGCAGTTTCATTACAACAGCGTGGATAGTTTCCAGGGAGGATCACCAGCACTGTGAGATAGACACAGATTCCCTGTCCATGACTGCCAATTGCTTGGAAGACATGGTCCACCTGAGCTTGCCCGGGCTGCAACACACATCGACAAGATTTCCTCAAGCATGGCGTCCACAGGAATCTCTGGATTCAGCCGGTCTGCTGCCTGCAGCGCCAAAAAAAAAAGAAGAAGAAGAAACAGGACTTTTGAAACTGTAGCACAAGGAGAATGGAGTAGCTCGTGCTGCATAACCTACTTCTGTTTGAGCCAGGTAGGAAATAAGCAGAACTGTAAGGGCCTGAGTAAGTCTCGACAGACTGCTGAACATCAGCTGTCTACACATGCTGATGAGTCAGACCAGCAGATGAAGCATCATTAGGGCTTCTGGACGCTTGGGTAGAAAGAAATGTGTGACGTCAACGTAAAAAAAAAAAGTATTATGACGTCAAGGTAACATTAGGTAGCCATATGACGAAAATGATTATATACGATGGGACTAGGAGCAAGAAGTAACGGCTGAGGCTTTGATGTCCAGTCTACTTTAGTTTGTTTTATTCGTCGTTTTCTCCGTAGTGTTACTATAGGAGAGGCTGACTTTCAAGTCAGTAGGGCGTCGAAGTTTACTGTGTATGTGGGATTTCAATTCATCTATATTTATTTTTTAAATCGTCGGTGTCTCCATCAAGTGATGTGGAGCGGTTGACCAACTTGTCAGTGGTATGTCGTAGTCTGCTGTGCTCTGTGGGATTTCAATTCATCTTTTTTTTTCTTTTAATCGATGCTGTCTCCATCAAGTGATGTGGAGCGGCTGACCATCCGGGTAAGTAGTGTGTCGTAGTTTGTTGTGCTATATGAGACTTTGCTTTCCGGTCCTTACCAATCACAACCAGGGTCTCGTCACTAAACATCACCCTTTTCCAGTACTCTTCAACAGTATAATCACAACCAGGGTCT
>CM031628.1:52510338-52552838 GCA_018398815.1 Conus ventricosus | reverse complement strand
AACCCAGAAAAACTGCCTGATTTCACTATTGGTGGCAGTGTCATTAATTATTCGCAAAGCGTAAGGTTTCTAGTGTATATTTTTCATCCAAACTTACGTGGAATCAACATATAGACTATATATTAAATAAAGCCAGAAAAGCTTTAAATTTTCTCAAAATTATTAGTAAACAGCGATGGGGTCAAGACACAAAAGCACTTTTATGTCTTGCTAATTCCTTAGTTCGTTCGCGTTTAACCTACGGCCAGGAATCTTTCTTTAGTGCACCAAAACATTTGTTAAACAAACTACAAAGTATAGATTGTAAAGCCTTTAAACTGGCACTAGGAGTGCCGACTCATGCTTATAATCTTGGGTCATATAAAGAAGCAGGAGTTCTTCCTCTTGATGAACATAGGAAAATCTCTGCAGCTAAGTTTGTATTAAAATCCTTTGCACATAACTATTCTGTAATGAAGAAAACAAATATAAATTCTAAGCATGACTTTGTTAACAGGGCTAAGACAATACACTGTTTGCAACCAATTAATTCGTTTGTCTCCGACATGATTGATTCTACAGAATTAAAAAGTAAAAAAATAGCAATTAAGCCATCTTTTTTACATTACCATCTTGGGAACAAATTAAACCTATTTTTGATATTGATCATACAGAACTGAGCAAAAGTCAATCTCCAAACGTTCTGAAAAATTTAGTTAATGATCACATGGAAAATTACTATAGTGATTACATTAAAATATTCACAGATGGATCTGTACTTGATAATGGCAATGAGGTTCAGCATTTGTAATTCCTACTATGAAAACAGTCAAACGATATCATATAGGTAATCACTATTCAGTTTTTACTGGCAGAGTTGTTAGCTATTTTAATGGCTTTACAGCAATATTGAGGAGTTACCTATGAATAGTTGTAAAATATTACTCTGTGTAGATTCTAAATCGGCATTACAAGCAATCAAAGATCAAAATGCCAAAAAACGTCTTGAAATGATACTAGAAATCAGACATTAATTCATCAATTGGCATTTAAAGACATTAGTGTGACTTTTTACTGGGTTCCTTCCCATTGCGGAATATATGCCAATGAACTGGTTGACAGAGCAGCTAAAAATGCAGGACGTAATACTGAAGGGGCAATTCTAATTAACATAAATCTAGATCTGCACGAGTATTATAATCACATTGAAAAACTAGCGAAAGATAAGTTTGATAACATGCTGAAGACATCAGATAAGCAATATTCACACAATTGTATAAAAAACGTCAGCACAATAAATTCCAAATTAATTTTAAATCACATATCTGATACAAGTCAAGACATATTAGTTCTCTGATGTTCAAAATTCGTTTAAATGCTTTTAAACAAAAATTTTCTAAAGATATTAATGTGTATGTGGAAATTAAATTTCCATTAGCCATCTGATTTTACACTGTCCTAGTATCAAAGAATTAATGACGAAAACTGCAGGGGATTTACTGACTCGTCAAATACCATTAACTGTTCAGGAAGTGTTAAATGACTTCCATCTTCTTAAAATGTTTTTCAGAAGTTTTACACCTTAGTCCTATTGGTCTTTTCCTTTGAATAGTTAATTTATTGTTGGATTCAATTGTTGTTATACTGATCTTCGTTAATTGTTATGTCACGTTTCATATAGATGGTAAAACCCCACTTCCTTTCTACTTATTCTGTCATTTTCAACAATTCATATCCCATATAAAGCTTGATCATTATATAGAATTGTAGGTGTAGGTATGTAGCAAAAACACATATTCTTTACTACCACACACTCGCTAAACAATATAATGCATGCATAAACAATCTCTTCTTTCATACCTTTATTTCTCCTATTTCCTCCCCCCCCCCTCCCCCCCCCCCCCCCCCCCTTTTCCCGTCTAATATCACTTAAGGTGAACAGACGTAAAACTAAAGAAAACACACCCCACACACACACACACACACACACACACACACACACAACACACCACACACACACACACTTGGAATGATCAAATCAGTGCACAGACTAGCCACATTTGAGATGTCTATGACGCGAAATAACCAAGGTTGAAGACAATCCGCAGAAACCCAGACGGTAGCGAGAATGAGCAGCATTCATCAGAGAGAGAGAGAGGGGGGAGAGAGAGAGAGAGAGAGAAGAGAGAGAGAGAAGAGAGAGAGGAGAGAGAGAGAGAGAGAGAGAGAGAGAGAGAGAGAGAGGAGGGCTGTGAGCCTGCCAGATATCTGGAGTAGAAACAAATGCTAGAAAAGCACAGCAATTTTACATTTTTAAACTAAACATTATGCCCTTTAAAAAGTGGGAATCAGGAACAGACAAAACTAAGAGAACAAAACCCCAAAGGCTGCTTTTCTGAGAATGGTGTTGGTTTCCAGAAAATTATTCAAGCAGCCAAAACGAGGGAAGACCTACAATGATTAAAGAACTCCTGTGCAGCATGTCAAGAACCATATGCCCCCAGCAGAGCAAAATAATGCTGGAACTCCAGAACTTTGAATCCTCCAGAACCAGATCTCAGGTCCAGCCACAAGACGCCAGCACCGGGTGACGTAAAGCACGTGGTTGAGAAGGTCAAGAGCCAGATCATCCTGGACTTTGAATGGCTTCAGAAACCAATGTGATCTCAGTGGATGAGTTTTACTGATCAGCATTTTAACATCTAGTGAAGAAAACATTCCAAGAGAACAAAGAGGCGATCCTGAATTACAGTTAGCTCACATATTCTGAAGGAAAACCTCTCTCATCTGTCATGTCATCTGTCATAACAGAAAAACCGATGTTTGACTACGTACACCACAGAAAATACGTAGTTGGATATATCGGTCCATCGTGTTTGACTACGTACACCACAGAAAATACGTAGTTGGATATATCGGTCCATCGTGTTTGACTACGTACACCACAGAAAATACGTAGTTGGATATATCGGTCCATCGTGTTTGACTACGTACACCACAGAAAATACGTAGTTGGATATATCGGTCCATCATGTTTGACTACGTACACCACAGAAAATACGTAGTTGGATATATCGGTCCATCATGTTTGATTACGTACATCACAAAAATACGTAGTTGGATATATCGGTCCATCATGTTTGACTACGTACACCACGGAAAATACGTAGTTGGATATATCGGTCCATCATGTTGACTACGTACACCACAGAAAATACGTAGTTGGATATATCGGTCCAGAAAAGATGCATCCCAGGATCGTCTGGCTAGGTAGAACATGGCTCAACAATTTGAAAAACAAATTGACAGAGATGAGGCAGAGAACAGGGAATGGGACGTGGTGTAGCTCAGTTTGAGAATGACAGAGATGAGGCAGAGAACGGGAATGGGACGTGGTGTAGCTCAGTTTGGCAAATTCCTATGAATCTGTCATACACAAGGTGATTGAAATGGCCCTTGGTATTGAAATGGGAATTGGTATAATATGCTTTGCGTAATTTCTTCCAAAAAAATACAGAAGCAATTAGCAGTTAGATGTGCAATTAACTTCATTCAGTATGTTCAGAAACAAAGAATTGTGGAGCCTTCGACTGATGAACGAAAATCTATCTTAGACCATCATGTTAACTGTAGCCAAGCAACCTGTTCCAACAGCCACAGCAGGACCAAAGTGTCCAAAGATTCCTGGAAAGATACAAGGAGGGAACATAAAACCAAGCAAATGGCAGAAGAAAGTAAGCAGATGACAGATTAGTGTGGCCTCCGTGACAAATACAAAGCATGGCGCCTGCATTTCATTCTGATGCTGCAGCTCCTCTGGCCTCTGTTGACATGCCGAGTCAGCATTTTTTACAGTGGAATGAATCAAGGTCAAAATCATCAATTGCACAAACAAGTGGCTTGGTGCCTCATTTGGTTTCACCACCGGCATACACTACTGTCGCCAAGCAAAGCTTATAAAAATAGGACGCAGTGAATGTGAATGGAAACGTCCGTGATCAAGCATATACACACAAACCCATAAGCAGGGAACACAATCAACAGACATGAAGTTGTGGCCAGAGGCCAAAGGTGGAAAGCAAAGAGAGACAAAACAGCGAATAAGCTGAGAAGATAACAGGGACTCGAGGAGTCTAAAAGGTTGTTTAGCGAGGAAGCTGAAAAGAAGTTCTGCTAAATGTCTTACGTCTGGTGTTCATCTTTTAGAACCGATCTACATTTTCTTTGGGACATCACAAAGATTGATTGACTTGCCTCACAAGAAACACAAATCACACAGAGCAAGCACTGGTAAAACAAGAAAGATAACTCTGGACTGAAACACGCGCTTTTCCATCATAATTCAATTTGCCAACAGTATGACTCGTGAAACATCAGCAGTTCCAGCAACAAAAACATACCTGGATCATAGGAAATAGGTGTGAAGTAAGATATTGTGAGGTCGTCCCACTGAAGGAGGCGTTTATATCTGAAACGAACAAACAATCAAACAAACACAAGTCTCTCTCTGTCTCTGTCTATGTCTCTGTCTTTGTCTCTGTCGTCTGTCCTGTCTGTCTGTCTGTCTGTCTGTCTCTCTCTCTCTCTCTCTCTCTCTCTCTCTCTCTCTCTCTCTCTCTCCTCTCTTCTCTTTCTCTCTCTCTCTCTTCATAAAGAAAGAAACAAGCAACAACCACGTCTTCCTCAGTGACTTTAACAAGGCGTTAAGAGAGGAGAGAGAGAGAGAGAGAGAGAGAGAGAGAGAGAGAGAGAGAAAGACGTGTGTTTGATTGTTTTATCTATCTATCCCACGCCCCACCCCACCCCAATCCCCTGCCCTCCAAACAAACAGATTCGTGTGTGCACAGGGACACATTCCTGAAGAAAAATGAACTGCTGCAGAAACCTCTTTGATATGGAACTGATTCTGTAAACCCACAACAGATGATATCTATATAAATACCAGCCGCCGTGGCGAAGTGGTTAGCGTCGCGGACTCCCGGCTGGGAGGTCGTGGGTTCGAATCCCATCAGATCATGTGGGTTTTTCTGCCCCGACCGGCTCCTACCCAGAGTTGAGTTTGCTGTGGACTCAAATTTCCTGACCAACACTGCAGGTGCCTGTATCTGTCAGGCCTGGTTGACGCCGGGATATATTATGAAAGGAAGCGTAGAGTACAGCCCTGTCATGTAGTTTCAGACCGAAATGGAAATCTGTAGCATCATCTTAATCATCCTCATTCTCATCGATCAGCACTAAAAAAAATGTCTCAAATTCTGTGGCCCTTCATGCCCTGCTCTCATGGTGACCTCCGTTTCGATGTCCTCTCCACGTATGTGGCCTTGGTTTGGTTCCGTCGGGGTCACCGGTATCGGCGAGTCCATGGGGGCGGTCGTTGGACGGACGTGGTGGCGCCCTCCGCAGGGAGAGCTCACTCACGCCGGCTCCGCGACTAAGCAATTATTGTCGTCAGTAGGGGGCTTAGTAGGTTGTGTCCTGCGTATGTTAGATCAGAACAGGCGCCACTGAACACCACCGAAGTGACTCGGCAGCAGTGCAGTGTCTTCTCCGATGGCTTGCCTCTCGACATTGACTGCTCCCTGTGGATTGTCGGTGCAGGGGCTGCGGCGGGGCTGACCGGGCTGTGGCTGTGGACGGGTGTCGGAATGAGCGGCGTGTGTGCACTGCCTCTGAGGTGGCGCAGAGGTTGGGACAGCAAAACAAACAAAAAAAAAAGGCCAGACTGTGTTTGTGTACCTGATTCATTCATGAGACATAAAGGGAGAATAGACAAATGAAATTACGAAGTAGAGAGTTTCCTGAATTCAGTAACTACAGCATATTAGATTCACACGTCCGAATGACTGAAGGACAATTCCAAACTACAACAGTGAACTCGAGCACAAACAAAAGAAAATATGGAAGAGTCAGAAAAAGAGGAACATAAAACTGAAAATGAAACTGTACTGCGTACGGAGATGATAACAGACCATGAAATCAGTCAGAACAGGGGATGAAAGGAGAATTATTGAGATCGAAAGCAAGTGGACCGCAGAAGGCGAATGCGTTTTGAAAAAGCTGGATAAAACGAAATATCATCTGTAACAGCATTTTTGTCATGGCAAACCCATTCAGCAATCTTTACAATATACCAAAGGGATCAAAACTGTTGTACAAAGTTCTGACACAAGAAAAGATCAACTCAACTGTTGTTTTAAATAGACGCACACATTAAATGCTGCAATTCCTGGGAAGGAAACTGTTTTCTCCAAAATGCAAAATGTGTCGGATATCATTGGCACCCGTCTGTCTCGAGAGACAATGGTGTTGCACCGTGGATGTGTCAGTTGTGGAGCTGCAGCACCTGCTGTGGCTGAAGATTCTGATCTTTGAGCGGCAGGCTCTGTTAGTTGCTGCAGGTGCAGTAATGAGTGTCTGTGGTGGCCGACACAATTCTTTGCCGTCTGCAGCGCCTTCGTTCTTCCCACTGGGCCTCTCCCCTCTGCTCTGCTTGCTTGATGCCGGCCTTGATGGTGGACCGCCAGCTGACCTGGTCTGAAGCTGCTGTCTCCAGGTCTGCTGGGTCGAGGTTGCCTGCCCTCAGGTCGCGCTTGCATACATCCTTGTAGCATAGGGCACACCCTTCGGTCTGAGCCTGTAGCCAGCTCCCCATACAGCGTGTCCTTTGGGATGCGACCGTCGTCCATGCAGCTGACGCGGCCAGCCAGCGCAGGCGTCTCTGTGTAAGCATGATGCACATGCTAGGCATCCCTGCCTGGGCCAGGACGTCTTTGTTGGTGTTGTGGTCCTGCCAAGTGATGCCCAGGAGTCTTCTGAGGCAGTGCAGATGGAAGGCGTCCAGTCCGAGTTCTTGTCGAGAGTACAGGGCCCATGCTTTACTTCCATAGAGAAGAGTGCTCAGCACGCAAGCTTGGTGCACGTTCATCTTGGTGTTTGACGTTACCGTGGTGTTGTTCCAGACTCTGTTCGCCAGACGGGCCATCGCTTTTGCTGCTTTGCCAATCCGCCCGTTCAGTTCGGAGTCCAGAGAGAGTTTGCTGGAGATGGTGGAGCCCAAGAAAGTGAAGTTGTCGACTACTTCAAAGGTGTGATCACTGACGAAAAAGCGCGGAGTTCTGCAGACGTCTTGGCCCATAATGTTTGTTTTCATCAAGCTGATAGTGAGGCGGAACTCGGTGCAGGCATCAGCGAAGCAGGTGATGAGCCGTTGTAGCGTGTCTCCGGTGTGGGTAGTGAGAGCGGCGTCGTCTGCGAAGAGCATCTCCCTGATGAGGACTTTCCGCACCTTCGTCTTTGCTCGGTGGCATGCCAGGTGGAAGAGGCTTCCGTCAGTCCTAGTGTGGAGGACGATACTATCTTCAGACTTGGAAGGCGTAACGCAGCAGCAGGGAGAAGAAAATGCTGCGAGTGTCAGAGCGAAAACGCACCCTTGTTTGACACCGCTCTAGGGAAGAGGTCAAATGATGAATCGTCATACTGGACAGTGCCATTCATGTTGTCAAGGAAGGACGTGATCATCTTCAGGAGCTTAGGGAGGACATCCAATCCTCAATTTTCTTTCTTTTTTTTTAAATCACATTTTATTTCAAAACAATAGAACAAATTACAAATAAGGACTACAAAAAGCATACACAAGGCAATGAGACAATTATAACAACAACAAAGCATAACAATCATCAAAATCATCTTCGTCATGGTCATAATCATCATCATCGTCATTATCAACATCATCACCATGTAACTACTGTGATTATCAAAATGATTTTTTTTCCTTTTTTTTTTTAACAAAGAGAAAATATAATAACGATGAGCGTCTTCGTCAATTTGTGAGACTGCTACTGTTGTGATGGCAAATAAATAAGAGGAAAGCAAAGAAGGAAAGAAGAGTACACAGAGATTTGGAGGTGATGGTCGAGAGGAAGGGTTAGTGAGGACGGAGGCGTGAGTGGGATGGGGGGAGGGGGGGGGGGGGGTGAGGGGGAAGGGGTGCTGGGGCGGGGATACAACAGGCTGACAGGTGGAAAGAAAGATATACGCTCAGGAAAAACACAGGCACGGAGAGAGAGAGAGAGAGAGAGAGAGAGAGAGAGAGAGAGAGAGAGAGAGAGAGAGAGAGAGAGAGGAGAGAGAGATAGAGAGAGAGAGAGAGAGATTTGTAGGGGTAAAGGGATGGGGTTAAGGGGAGGGTGGTGGTCAAGATGTCAATGATGTGCTGCACCGTGGGACAAGAGGGGGAAAAACAGAAAGTAACTGACAAACTATACGCCTGATATTAAAACTCAGCGAAGAAAGTTAGGCCTTATGGAAAGAGACATTCATTTGTAGACATTCATGCAGCATCCAAGAGTATATGAAAAACATACTTTGTTAACAAAGTCTTAAAGTTCTGTCAGCGGTTTATACGGGAGCCATTGATGATCAAAAAGTATATTTTCTTCTTTCATTGCATTACAGTAGCACTCTACTGAGTATCTTTGTTTCAGTAGCCCGATAAAAGCAGTAATGCGTGGTTTGCTCCTTTTCCATTTGCATTTGTAAATATAGAATTTAGCCAATAAAATTATCAGATCTAACACCTTATCAGTGATAACGCCTCACTGGTACCAAATAAAATATGATTTTCAGAAAAAAAGTTAGGTTGACACACGTTCGCAAGTACTGTTCAGCAGTCTCTGCAGACTGTTCCAAAATTTTTTTGCAGCCTGACAGTTCCAAAATAAATGTATAATAGTTTCTTCTTCCTCATCGCACAAGGCACACAGAGACGATCCCAGGCATCAGCGAAGCAGGTGATGAGCCGTTGTAGCGTGTCTCCGGTGTGGGTAGTGAGAGCGGCGTCGTCTGCGAAGAGCATCTCCCTGATGAGGACTTTCCGCACCTTCGTCTTTGCTCGGTGGCATGCCAGGTGGAAGAGGCTTCCGTCAGTCCTAGTGTGGAGGACGATACTATCTTCAGACTTGGAAGGCGTAACGCACAGCAGGGAGAAGAAATTGCGCGAGTGTCAGAGCGAAAACGCCCCCTTGTTTGACACCGCTCTAGGGAAAAGGTCAAATGATGAATCGTCATACTGGACAGTGCCATTCATGTTGTCAAGGAAGGACGTGATCATCTTCAGGACTTAGGGAGACATCCAATCCTCAATTTTCTTTCTTTTTTTTAAAATCACATTTTATTTCAAAACAATAGAACAAATTACAAATAAGGACTACAAAAAGCATACACAAGGCAATGAGACAATTATAACAACACAAAGCATAACAATCATCATAATCATCTCGTCATGGTAAAATAATCATCATCATCGTCATTATCAACATCATCACCATGTAACAACTGTGAATTACAAAATGATTTTTTTTCCTTTTTTTTTAACAAAGAGAAAATATAATAACGATGAGCGTCATTCGTCAATTTGGAGACTGCTACTGTTGTGATGGCAAATAAATAAGAGGAAAGCAAAGAAGGAAAGAAGAGTACACAGAGATTTGGAGGTGATGGTCGAGAGGAAGGGTTAGTGAGGACGGAGGCGTGAGTGGGATGGGGGAAGGGGGGGGGGGGGTGGGGGTGGAAGGGGTGCTGGGGGGGGATACAACAGGCTGCAGGTGGAAAGAAAGATATACGCTCAGGAAAACACAGCACGGAGAGAGAGAGAGAGAGAGAAGAGAGAGAGAGAGAGAGAGAGAGAGGAGAGAGAGAGAGAGAGATTGTAGGGGTAAAGGGATGGGTTAAGGGGAGGGTGGTGGTCAAGATGCCCAATGATGTGCTGCACCGTGGGGACAAGAGAGGAAAAACAGAAAGTAACTGACAAACTATACGCCTGATATTAAACTCAGGCGAAGAAAGTTAGGCCTTATGGCAGAGACATTCATATTGTAGACATTCATGCAGCATCCAAGAGTATATGAAAAACATACTTTGTTAACAAAGTCTTAAAGTTCTGTCAGCGGTTTATACGGGAGCCATTAAATGATCAAAAAGTATATTTTCTTCTTTCATTGCATTACAGTAGCACTCTACTGAGTATCTTTGTTTCAGTAGCCCGATGAAAGCAGTAATGCGTGGTTTGCTCCTTTTCCATTTGCATTTGTAAATATAGAATTTAGCCAATAAAATTATCAGATCTAACACCTTATTCAGTGATAAACGCCCTCACTGGTACCAAATAAAATATGATTTTCAGAAAAAAGTTAGGTTGACACACGTTTCGCAGTACTGTTCAGCAGTCTCTGCAGACTGTTCCAAAATTTTTTTGCAGCCTGACAGTTCCAAAATAAAATTGTATAATAGTTTCTTCTTCCTCATCGCACAAGGCACCACAGAGACGAAGCAATAAATTTTGCGAAGAAAGATATATCTGCCTGTTGGAAGGATTCTAAGTAACAATCTATACTGGAACCATCTTAACTGTGTGTCAGTGGTCAAAAATTATAATTTTCTAAATATGTTTTTCCAAGTCAAGTTTGCATAGTAGGTGTTCCATTTATTAAGACCTGCAGGACGAATGGGCGAGTCGACTAGAACTGAATATACACATTTATTCCCTTTTAAAAATCATTGTCCAGTTTTTTGGATCCTGTAATTTATACCTTGGTGTCAATGTGCATTGGACTGTATTTTGATATGTCTTTACTGCCTCGATAACACCGGCAAACAGTAAATAATTAGTCTTTATATTGGGAAATTTTCTACAGAAGTTTTGAAATGAGGGAGAACTCCTTCTTCATTCATCAAATCTCGCACTTGCCATATACCTTCGTCCACCCAATTGTTTAACGTAAACAATCCTCTTATCTCTTAATATATTAAATATTATAATGAATACATTCAGAGACAAAATCATGAATATTACTCGATATACATTTTAAAAAATAATTTTTAAAAATGTTTGAGGACATCCCTCCAAAAGGTATTATTTGTTTTTGTTCAGTAATGTATTGTCATATTCACCACCCAGTAGTTTAAGTTTGTCCAATCCTGGAACAAAGAAAAAGGCAAATTTCCCGAAGATTATTAGGGTTGCCACAGAATATTCTTTTTAAAACCAGGATATTTTAACAGACGACAAAAATGCGAAAACATTCAACATTCTTAGTCCACCATTTTCATAATTTTGACACACACACTTTTTGCTTACTCGATTTGGTTTCCCATCCCACAAGAACTTGAAGAACAATGCGTCAAGTTCCTGTAAAAAATTATCCTTGGGGTCTGGAAGATTACTAAATAAATGTACGATTTTGGACATTGCCAAAGTTTTTATAACAGTAATTTTCCCAAAAGGTGTTAGAAGTCTTTTATTCCATTTTGCTAAAATGCTTTTAATCTGCAGAAGCTTATTGTCAAAATTGAGATCTACAATTCTATCAATATCGGTAGAAAATTTATAACCCAAGTACGGTAAAAATCCAGGGTCCCAACAAAAGTTCCTATCCCTCCTATATCTTATGGAGGAGTTTTTCATGCTGCCAATCCAGATTATGTTTGTCTTTTCGTGATTTATCTTTAAAACCCGACATTTAATGTGAATTGTTCTAATAATCTAACTGCTTCTCGGAAAGACATTTCACTTCCGTCTAAATAAACAGTTGTGTCATCTGCAAACTGCGACAATAAATGTTCCTTGCCATTTACAGTTAATCCTTTAATTTGATTATTTTTACGCATCAATAATGACAAACTTTCAGCACACAAAAGATATAAATAAGGAATAGAGGATCCCCCGGCGGACTCCCCTGCATATTTTAAAAAAAGGGGTGTAATTCCCATTAATGGAGACACAGGTTGTTATATCATTATAAAAAGCCTTATACCATCTTTTTATATGGGGTCCAAAGTTAAAAAAAAACTAAACCTTATCTATAAATCTCCATGATACGGAGTCAAAGGCTTTCTCAAAGTCTACTGTAAGAATCTGGCCGGGATATTCTGTTTTTCAGTAAGTAACAACACATCATAAAGCAGACGAATATTTTCACCAATGTATCTTCCTTTAAAAAAAACCGGTTTGATCTTTATTAATTAGTTTATGTAAAATAGGTTTGAGTCTATTAGCAATGGATGATGAAGCTAATCTTGTATGCAGTATTCAGCAAAGAGATGGGCGCCAGTTTTTCAGAAACTGTTTCGGTTTGTTATCTTTTGGTATCATGAAATATACCCAGCCGCTGAGTAACTGACATCTGTCTGATGAGAATCCGAAATTCAATGAACGACCAAGAAAATACCATGTCACGAAAAAAGAATTTATAAAATTCAGCAGTAAAGCGTCACTTCCGGGGATTTTATTTTTTTCATTTCTTCAGAGCAGCATGTGCTCAGCATAGGTAATTCCCCTTCCAAAAATTCTTTATCTACTTCGTCAAGTTTCGGAGCATCAAAAATAAGGTTATCTAAATCAACATCATGCATGACTCTCCCTCTCTCTATACAGACTTCATAAAAAGCTTGTGTTTCTTTTAGGATTCCCCCGTCATCAAATATAGTCTCACCATCATTTTTTTGTACATAGCATATTGTTTTATTATGAAGTTCCGTTTTCCAAGTTACAAAATACCTGCTTGTCTTTTCGCCGTCCTTAGCCACAAGGCTCTTGATCTTACCAGCATTCCATCGAGCCTTTTATTTTATTTCCTCCAAGTTGTTTTTTTCTCTTGAAGATTTCAAGAACATGACATCTAAGTTATTTTCTATTCGTTAATATCTTTTAATAATGTTTTTCTTGTCTGTGTTCTTCTTTCTTCTTATATTACCATATGAAATGGTTTTTTCCTCGAATTTCCATAAGGACAGTTTCAAAGAACAGTTGATCGCTTATTGAAACTGTATACTTTCGTCAGGAATGTTACCTAACTTGTCAAAATCATAAACCAGAATGGCATACTGTCTTTTGATATGATTTAACTAGTTGCTTCACAATATATCCTCAATTTTCTTGTCGCTGCCTCAGGGAGAAGATCATGTCGATCGTCGACCTCACAGCTCTGAAGCTGCACTGTGCTTCTGGGCACACCCATTCGGTGAAAGCTGCAGCCTGTTGAAGATGCAGGCGAAGGCTTTGCCAACAATGCTGAAGAGGAATGTTTCTGTAAAGTTATTGCAGTCTCGTGGTCCCCTTTGTTTAAGTGTGGGTGATGATGTTTGCATCGCGCATGCCCTGGGATATGGTCCTTCCTCCCAACACTGCATCAGAAGCTCATGGAGGTGACAGAGGAGAGAACTCTCCTTGCCGAATTCGATTACTTTTGCCAAAATGCCGTCGCTACCCAGAGCTGGGTTTTTCAATGGTGGGTGGGGCGTCTAACTCCTCCATGGCAGGCAGGGAGGTGGTGTTCTCAATTGCTGTGTGGGTGACTGAGTTCTCCTGGAGTACAGCTCCTGGTAGTCCTCTGCCCATCTTCGCATTGTTTGCTATGGTCGGTGATGACTTTAGAGGAGTGTGACGGACCATATTTCGTCCGGTCCCAAATTTTGGGGACACATCGGACAGGAACAGGTAAACATGAAAAACCGGTTGACCTGTTTAGCTGACAGCTCCTCACCTGTGTGTGTGTTAGTCGGGTGAGCGAGGATTTCCCTTCAGTCTCTGAAGTGCTACCGGCTGAGCAAACTTGTCCAGATGAGTCGAAGGGAGACTCAAGTTCTCCAGGTGTCAGTGAAACCCCGATCTGACCTGGTGCTGATTGTCAACCGGTGTGGGGTTCAGCCCGAGCCCAGCCGCTGTCTCCACCCATGAGGGTGTGGAGAGGCTGACCGAGTGATCAGTAGACATCGTGTAAGTTAAAGGGCTTCGTTCTCCGTTGGGACGACGACGTGTGTTCTATGCGTGAGAGTCCTGGAAGGGATCCACAACTGCTTCCGTGAGCAGCTCTGTTCTAACGGCCGAGACGACGACGAGAGAACCTTACTGTTGTGTGAGAGTCCCTTGAAGGACTCCACAAACTGCTTCCGTGAGCGACTTCTGATCTGTGTGAGACTGTGTGACTTTGGCCGGGTGCGCCAAGTGTGTCAAGGGTGTTAAACCTCTCACCAAAAGGCATTAAACGCTTAGAGGCAAAGGGACGTTGTACGTAGTATACAAATAGGTAATAGACCATTAACCAGTGTGCCTTACTCATCACACACGGTCGAACTGTGTCAAGGAGACGAAGTGGTCAGGTGACAGATGGCACCTAAGTAGAAGAGAGTTTGGACCTGCCCGATAGCGAAAGGGGGAGGGATGTAACCACTAGGACCTCGGTGCTCCAAGTGGGTGCTAAATGCCAGTCAGCTGAGGTTCTTTTGGAAACAGTCACTGAAGAGCAGAGTCTTGACTCGTTCAGATGGTATTGCCGTGGGTCACTGTGTTGGCTCTATCGTCAAGCTGGTTGAATGCACGTGGACGTTGTGGTCGTAGCCTCTTGAGAAGATAATTAACTGTGTTAAGTGACCCCCGAAGTCGGCGAGAAATTTCGATGTCCATCTGGTGCCAAGTGTTTGCTAATCAATTAGGTAGAGATGTGTGTAAATGCTGATGTGTGGAGAATGTAGCGAATGGGGAATTCAGGTACTTGTGAACAGGGGGTTTGAGAAGCAGCATGGACAAAGGCATGGCCCGAAGGGGAATCCCTTGTTTCCATCTCTATATAAACCGAGG
The DNA here is from genome assembly GCA_018398815.1 of Conus ventricosus. Classification (NCBI taxonomy): domain Eukaryota; kingdom Metazoa; phylum Mollusca; class Gastropoda; order Neogastropoda; family Conidae; genus Conus; species Conus ventricosus. Next base: position 52,538,227 of record CM031628.1, on the reverse strand, counting down.
AGAACAACGTGTAGGGAGAGGGAACAACAACCGCGAGAGAGAGGAGAGAGAGAGAGAGAGAGAGAGAGAAAGGCAGAGGAGAGATAGAGAGAGGAGAGGAGTGAGCAGGACACAGGGTCGAGAGAAACGTGGTCTGGGAGATAGAAGAGACAGCAAAGTCTTAGGGTTAAAGACAAGCTGGAAGAGAAGAAAACTTAGTTTGAAGCCCAGAGGTGGGTGAAGACAAACAAACTGAATTTGAACCCAGAGGTGGGTGAAGGAGACGAAGAAGAAGAGTCCTACATCGAGATCCCAGAGATGACCACGAAGACCCATGTCCTGAAACCTGGAGCCAGTCAACCAAGGGCGTCACCATCAAGCAGTGCTGAGGAAGACTTGAAGAACATTGTTCAAGAACTGTGGTGTGGTGTGAAAGTGTGGTTGTGATGTGTGAAAACCTGGCCAGGTAAGAAGCCATTTTATTATAACCTGGGATTAGGAAGTAATGATCTTTCATGCTTTGATCATTTCATTTGTGTAATTGGATTCTTCATGTTTGATTATAAGTAGCATAGAAATTGTTTTTTTTTGTGCTCAGCCATGTTAGGAGAGAAACGAATGCGTGACATCCCATTCCCAGAGAGGGGGCGAATGTTGATGGACGCATGAGTGTGCATATGCGTGTATGAGTGCAAAGATAACCTTGGTGTGTTATCTTTGCACTCATACACGCATATGCACACCTACCTTGGTGTTTAGAACTCGGACCGTCGCTTCCCTGCGGATCAGACGTGTTTTATGTCCGCTCTGCTAAAATGTTCTCTACCTTCACTGTGTGAAAAGCTAGGACTACCATTTTTATTTTCAAAATGTAGCATATTACTGTCTTCATAGATTCCTTCAAGTCAAAGAAAGTTCTTTAAGTTTAAAAAAAATAATATTTCATATATTTCAAAAAAAAACCTTTCACCCAGATCGAGGCCGAAACGAAAACTGATCAACGCGAGAAGAGCGTGAACACGTGGGTGTCATGCCTAAAATTCCGTTCCAGGTGAAGTTGGGCGAAGGCATGCAAGATAAAGTGTGTGTAGGCCTTGATGTTTCATGGAGACGTACTTAAAAAATGATTTGCCTCTCATGTTTTTGACAGTGAAGTAAATATGTGCTCTTCAGTTTGGGACCAACGTGACGGAACACTCTGTAAAAGTGCCGGGAAAATATTTTGTTGTATTGCGGATCGACAGAGGGGGAGAGAGGAGGAGGGAAAAAGCCAACAACATGTAGGGAGAGACTAACTGATGCTAGCAAGAGAATGTCAAGTCCCCCCATCACAAAACTTCTTCAAGGCCAAAGAAGTAGCAAAAGGAAATCATCCTCCACGTCATCAGCAAGTGAATCTGGCAACAGTCCCCTTCCCGCCTCAGTATCTCAAAGCAAATCACCGGCAAAATTTGAAAAAACAGAAGAAAGAAACTGAAGTTATTTTAGAAGAAAAGGAGGTGCAGAAAGCCTTAGAAGAAATTAAAATCAACTTCCAAAACATAGTGACCAAAAGGACCCTTTTAAAGCTTTAGAGAAGAATGAACAGTGTTGTATCTAGACTGACAGACAGAATTGACAAAAATAGAAAGCGACATGTTTGATTTGCGGACGGAAAAGGACAAAATCAGGAGTGAAAGTCAACAACTGAAAGGGAAATGAATAAAGAACGAAAGGAAAATTAGAACATATGAGAGGGGGTATACAGGACTTAAACGTGAATTAAACGATAACGAACAACATGGTCCGCCAGTGGAATCTTCGTGTTTTACGGTTTTCTCAGAGGCTGGTGGAGAGGAGCTTGTGAATGACTGTGTTAAAAATGTGGGGGCTGTCTTCAAAGAAAAAGGGGGGTGTGGGGTGTGAAAAACAGTGACATTGAAATAGCTCATCGCTCAGGTAGGAGGGTGGGGGAGCGAGGCCCCACCCGATCCTCGTCCGCTTTCACTCCAGGAGACTGAGGAGGAAGTACTCCACAACCGCCGAAAACTTAAACAGCTGGCGTCTCCATCGCGAAGACCTGACTCAGGCCAACTACAGACTGTTAAAAAAGGCCAGTGAACACTCGGCCCCTTTGGCAGCATGGTCACTAAAAGGCAAAATACTCGTCAAACTGAAAAATTGAAAAATACTTTAAAATTGATAAATTTAAACCAAAGTAGAAGAAATGTTTAAAGAGAAATGTAGTGTTTTTTTTTTTTTCCCAAAATACATATGCAGTGTGGTCGCGTGTGGGGTGTGGTGGTGTGGGTGTGTGGTGTGTGTGTGTGTGGGGTGTGTGTGTGTGGTGTGCGGTGTGTTGTGGGGATGCATGTATTGGTATGTAAGTATGAGTATATAAGAAAATGTTATGAAAACAGGGTAGCTAGACCATAATTTTAAATAGTCTAAAAAGAGGAGATATTTTGGAAAGGGTGTTATGGATGGTGTGCGGTGCGTGTTTTGTTGTCTGACTCTCGCTCTCAAAAGTTGGATGCTGTAATAATTATTCCCACACACACCCCACACCATACTACATGGATAGCCAGGCAACACACGAGTTAGATTTCTTTTCTTTAAAATTTAAATTTTCCTGAACCATCAAAACATACATTAAAGTAAAATTGGTACAAATTAATACATGTCACTACACAGCATATAGATCAAGATATCAATACATAGGAACTTCAATAAACAGATACATTTTACATAATTGAATCACTCACAGATCTCGCCAGCCGCCGTCCACAAGGGCTCACAGATACAATCAACACACTGGGTTCCACAGAACCCAAGCCACAGCCCTACACACAAAAAAGAAACAAAGAATGAAACCAAGGTCCCCACATGATAAGCACACCCGTTCACAAACAAAAAAGCGATGAAGAAGAAGAAACAAATCTCCACAAAACAAGCACAATAAATCCCGTAGAACTTTCCAGAAGAAGAACCGCAGATTACATTCACAAGGCACAGTAATCCATAGCAGAAGGACCGCAGATTCACAAAGCAACGGCGATCCGTAAAAAGAATCGCAATTCAAATAGCACAGAACTCCACAGAAAAGAACCGCAGATTCAAAAGGGCCCAAGCAAATCAATATTGAATCCCCGAGAACACAATTTCACCAAAGTCCCTAGAACACAATAAACTTTGATTCGACGTACCGTTGATCTAAAACAAATTTTAAACTTCTCCGTGTATTGATACTACAGTGTCCACATCAATAAATTCAGCCCACCGACACACATGCGGTGGTACAATTAGAGCACATAAATATTCTTACAGGAGTTTTAAGTCACCTCCGCGACATAGCATTCACAACCAATTTTATAACAAATACATTTCCTGCTACATATTCCGCGGTACGTCATCAAAAGCATCCCACATACACAGTGAACATCGAATGCACTACTGACTTGAAAGTCGGGCCTCTCCACATAGAAACACTACGGAGAAAACTATGATTAAAAACAAAATAAAAAATTTGCTGGACCACCAAAGCCTCGGGCCGTTAATTTCTTTCTCTCTCTTGCTTATAAAATTATCCTCGCATGTAGTTAATCTATGTCATTTTAAGTTGACGTCCATAATTTACGTTGACGTCACAATACTCCCCCCTCCTCAAGAAAAAAACAATGACCGAATTTTTTTTTTTGAAAAAGAAGTAAACAAACAGCAGAATACATAAACCCAGAAATCAACATAAAAACCCAGCTTCATAAAACTGCAGTTCACACAAGAAACTCACTTCCAAAGGGGAAACAATTAAATTCTCACATGAGCGGGAGAGGAGGTCAGCGAAAAATCGCCGAACCAGAACTGGCGATTTCCCAAAACGAGAACTCCTGCAACGACAACGCCCATCTAATAATTCTTGAGTTTTTAAATTTTGACGTTCGCAGGTACGTCAGGGACGATGATCTGCCCTGCAAGATAAATCTGACTCCGCAAAGGAACCTACAAACTTCTGAACAGCCCAGACAATGGCTAAACATTCCCGCTCAATAGTACTGTAACGCCTTCTCACGATCCAGCAACTTTCGACAAGCGAACACGACGGTGAAGGACATCATCACCCTCCTGAAGCAATACAGCACCCAAACCAACAGAACGGCATCATCCTGAGAACAAAAGGATTACCCAACCGGGTAATAACAACACAGGTGCAGAAGACAAATTCCCCGAATCTTCCCCAAAGCTCAGCACACTCGGGAGCCCAAAGAAATAGACCTTCCACACGATCAGTATCTTTGATCAAATCAACAGTGGGGCACTCAAAAGTATCGAACCTAGGAACATATCCCCTGTAAAAACTTAGCAGCCCCAACAAAGACTGACCTGCTTCCTGGTAGTAAGGAGTGGTTTATATTCAAAATCTTTTCAACCTTCTTCCCTTTCCGGACGCATAGTAACCACCCCCAACAACATGACCAAGGAACTCCAGTGAACAAAAGCCTGCCTCGATCTTCGAAGGACGAGCTGTGAGGTTGAAAGACCTCAGAAGGGGACACACCCTCACATTTTTAAAGGTAAATCACCCCCATGACATACTTTTACACAAGAAAATTCGCAAAAAACTGATGGCAGAAAACTAAATCTAATGCCAGCAAACGCATCATACGTGCAAACACTGCAGGAGCCGATACAAGTCCAAAAGGCATCCTGACAAACTGGAAAAGCCCCAAAGTGTGTTGAAAAAGCCGTTTTGGGACGTTTCCTGGGGCTTAACCACGATCTGCCAATATCCTTTTGCAAGACTTCTTTGTGAAAAACTGAGCATCACTAACCTTGCAAAAAGACTCTCACGTCAGGAATGGGTTTCGGCATCAAAGACGGAATTCTTGTTCAAAGATCTGAAATCAAAGCAAAATCTACATGTACCAACTTTTTTCCTGACCAACACAACTGGAGATGCATACGGACTATTGGATGGTTCAATAAATCCAAGATCCAACATGATACCAATCTCTCTCTCAACAATCTCTTTCGCAGAAAGGGGATATCAAACATTTTTTTTCAAACAGGGACATCTGTTGTAAGGGGGATCTCTAATAGTGCATCACCTGAGAAAGAACCTGTTTAGGAGTCAAAATGTCCTGAAAATCATCAAAGACTGCACGCAACTCCCTGAAACCGCTGTCAGAAAAAGTACCATCAAACTGCACTGAGGGGAAAATCTTCATCTGGCATAGAAGACGCCCATGGGAACAGCTAAAGTGGGAATGGGAAAGCGTCATCACAGTCCTGGACGACACCAACTGTACAAACCACTTCACGAACAGTCCCAACAGACCCGGAGAGGGATCCACAGAAAGACCAACTCCCAAAACACTCAAGAGAAACCTGTTCCTGCTCATAAGCCAAAGGTGCTACCCTGACCAAGGCCTGAAGTACCTTGTGAAAGAACAACTGTAGGCACAACAACAGCAGAAGTAGACACAACAGACACGACAAATATACTTTTGAGCATATCGCAGAAAGATCTTTTCCTTGCCCTTGACAAGAACCTTGTAATCTGGAGCAAGACTTTGACTACTGGGAACGGCCCTGACCAACTGCTAACAACCTGTTAGAGTCAGTCGGCAACAAAACTAAAACTTCATAAACCAATTTGGGAAAAACGGCGTTCCCCTGGCCTTTTTGTCAAAGTACTTTTTACCCTTCAAAGCGGAATCAGCAGAATCTCCAGGGCTAACTTACATGAGTCAGCAAAAAAAATCTTGAGTTCAAACAAGTACAAATAAAGGGGTTTTGGCCTAAACATCCTAGCATCTAAACGAGTCCATACTCCTGTAGTAAAGCAACAGGACCACGAACCTTCGCCCAAAACAGCAACGAAAGGGCGAAACCTGTACTTTTCAGAGGGCAACTCTCTAAATGCAAACAACAGTGCAGGCAAATATCGAGCCATGCCTTTGGGTTGAGTGCGGACAATCTTTTCAACATGGATTTCAAATCCCATGAAATCTCTCAACATGCCCATTTCCCCTGTGGGTGATACGGCGATGTACGTACGCCCTTTGCACCACACAAAGCATGAAACTGCTCATGAGATCAGAGTTGAACTGCGAAACCCTGATCAGACAGAATCTCCTTTGGGGAAACCAAACGAGAAAAGATTCCCAACAAAGCTTCAGCCACAGCAACAGAGGAAATATCCTTCAACGGGAAAAGCCTCCGGAAAACGGGTAGCAATGTCAATCATGGTCAAGATGTAACGATGACCTTGTTCCGAAGGAGGAGACAGTGGGCCAACAAGATCAACCCACACGATCAAATGGGGTACTGATATTGGAACAGACGCAAGGGGTACGGACAAACCCCTACCCTTTTATACTGTCTTCTGACACACATCACAGGAAGCAACATACTTCGCTAAAAATCCACAGTTACTCCAGGCCAAAAGAACTTGTAAGGATTCTAGACAGAGTACGCCGAGAACCACAATGACCCGACAGAATTTAATCATGCGCCACAGATAACACTGTAGGTCGAAGTTCAACAGGAACAACAACCTGATCAAAAGAGATATCATTTTTTTACAAAATGTCTGTACAGAACCTCATCAGACACATAGTAAATAAAAGGCAGTTTTAACTAACCCTCTTCACCTCACCAGAAATGTTGACTGGAAGCACGACTTCAATGACGCATCATCCTTCTGTTTCTGAACAAGATCAAAACGGGGAAAAGTTCAGACATCTGGGATCTGACACAAAGGCTTTTTGTCCACAACATGCTTAGCTCAAACCCTCGTAACGGCGGCTAAAGAGAAAGGTTCACCAGATACATCACTAAAACTCACCGTTACAAAAACTCCAGGTACATTACCCACAAAGAGATCTGCGACAGGACATCCAAGACACAACAAGTCAAATCACCCACAAAAAAAGGACCCAAATGACTGAAACCGTAGCCAGTGGAAACTCATCCACACGACCACCAAAAGAAACACAACACTTCACGTGGTTCCTAGCATCTGACTGTCAGAAACCAACCGTTTGCGAACGCCACAAATAGTACACCAGTATCACGCAGAACAGAACTCAAAGTGCCATTCACAGAACCAGACTCCAAATGCAATTTTTCCTTGAACTCACCAGGCCCCTAGACCCAAACAAAAGGAGTATCAAGAACAGAGCAACAAGCACTGGACTGTTTGCTGTCAGCTGATTTTTCAAAAAAAGTAGAGTTACCAACCACAAAAGGACACTGTCTGGGTGGCAAAGGTGCAAATTCTACTGGCTTACTACCTGACTTCCATGGACACCTAGCAAGCTACATGTCCGTCCTTTTTACACAAAAAACACACAACACTTGCCAACTGATCAGAAGCACTTTCGAGGAACTCTTACTGCCCGACTATAACGGGTGTAACGACCACGATAACGGCTACCGCCAAAGTTATTTCCACGACAGGCTGAGTAACCCAAAGCTCTGATGACCACAATTTAAAACTACCACCAAAGTTACTTCCACGATCACCGAGGAACCAGAGTAGTGGCCATTGTTTTGAAAAGTAGAGTATCTGTTTCCTCTGTCAGACTGACCACAGTACGGGGTTCTAACGACTGACCGGGATATGCAATTTCTGTCAAACAGACCAGGAGTTTTTTTACCCAACAGAAGCAAAAATGTTTACATCAGCTTTCCCTAGAAAGCACCTTAGTTGGATGAGGGACGTCTGTTGCCCCTGCAGACTTGATCATTTCATCAAAAGTTTTCACAATCTCTCACACAAAAAAAGTGCCAACTCCTTAGAGACAGACAAAACCCAAAAACGCTCACGCAAAATAAGATCCACCAGATCTTCAAAAGACTTATCAATTTTGACAAAGAGACCCCAAAGGCAAACAAACGCCTAAGTTCAACTGCAAAGGGTCTCGAAAGGTTCATCGGAGCTAGCTTAGCCTCACGAAAACGCTATACGAAAACCATCTGGATACATTGAAATTTTTCAGCAAGCTCTCTTTCAAAAGCTCGTAAGACACAACATTAATTTCAGCGAGAACTGTGATAGAGAGTTAAAGCAGAACCCTCAAGTAGTGCAGACAGGTATGTTACCCACAAACTCTCAGACCATCCCCCAAAGGAACGAGCATGGTTTTCAAAACGAAACAAGTAACTGTCCCAAATCATCAGTTCTTCTTTAAAAAGGGCACCTTTGGAAACGTTTGGGCGAGGGGCGTTAAACCTGGGGAAAACCCGAACCCGACTCTCACTGTCTTGTCCTGAGACTGCACTCTGCTGAGAAGTGACTGAAACTGTAAATCTTTTAAGTTTCCTCATCCTTGCATTCTTTTTGTTTCCTCTGCATTCTTTTTGTTTTTTCTTGCATTCTTTTTGTTTCGTCATGCTCTCTTTTAGTTTTTCCTCTTGTAAATTTTCCTCTTTTAGTTTTCCTCTTGTATCTGCTCTCTTTTAAATTTCCTCTTGTATCTGCTCTCTTTTAGTTATCTCTTCTTCCTGTACTCTCAACTGAAATTCTTTCAATCGCATTCTTTCCTCTCTTTCCATGTCCCTGGCAATACACTTTTCAACATAAAGGGCCCAAAAGATCTTCTCCCTCCAGACCACAACCTTACCTCGTTGTAAATATTTAGCGAAAAATTTGTCCTCGTCCACAGAGGGCACAACAGGACTTTCCTTCCTTAGCCTTCTGTGCCATCAGAAAATATGAAATAATGTCCTGTCAAACCCGACACACCCCTCTAGTGGGTCAAATATAAACAATGCTATCACAAGCAAAAAAGGTTTGAAACCCCTGTCCACTAAAATATATTTGAATTCCAAAGAGGAATTTTTTTCCCAAACAAAAATTAACGACAATCACTCTTAAAAAGACAAAATATTATCAAACCCAACCAACACAAAAAATGAGATAAACAACGAAACAGGGTTTTTTGGGGTATGGGGAGAAAGAAAAACCAAACGTAATCAATGCCAAATTTTCAGCACAAGTATAAATCAAGCATGACATGAAGTAATAACAATATAATCAATGTATTGTTGTTGTTGTTTTTCACACACTAAGCATCAAAATGAAACAACTAATGATTTTTTTTTTCAAAACTGGGTTTAGGGCAGCCACTCACACACTCACTCATTCAAGAGAAAAGAACCCTAAGAAAGCTGAAAAAGCAACACAATCCCCTAAGTAAAGATAGAAACAGAAAAATCAGAGAGATGACTGAAGATAATAAAATTAAAGCCCACAAAGGAAGGAAGAACTAGGAACTAGGCCCTCGTACCTCCAGAAACTATACAAAGGAGATAACCCCGTTAAAGCTGGAGACGGGAAAGAAAGTAGACAAAACAGTCATAAAAACAAAACAATGCAGCACAACTCAATTTTTCAAAAGGAAAGTCTGTGAACGTGCCCTATCACTTCAAATGGGCAATTAAAAGGTGTACAAAAACAAATCCTACCACTAAGGCTATTTTAATTCAATAGCAAAAGACTTTAACTACGGGTCACCAGATGTTACGGATGGTGTGCGGTGCGTGTTTTGTTGTCTGACTCTCGCCTCAAAAGTTTGGATGCGTGTAATAATTATTCCCTACACACACCCACACCATACTTACATGGATAAGCCCAGCAACCACGAGTTAGATTTCTTTTCTTTAAATTATGCTGCCTGAACCAAAAACATACATTCATGTGAATTGGAAAAAATTAATACATGTCACTACACAGCAATAGATCAAGAAATCAATACATAGGAACTTCAATCATCAGATATCAATTACATATATTGATAACACTCACAGATCTCGCCAGCGCCGATCCACAATGTCTCACAGATACAATCAACACACCGGTCCACAGAACCCCAAGCCACAGTCTACACACAAAAATAAGACAAAGAATGATAACCAAGGTCCCCACATGATAAGCACAGCCGTTCACAAACACAAGCGATGAAGAAGAAAAGAAACAGAATCTCCACAATAACAAGCACAATAAATCACGAAGAACTTTCAGAAGAAAACCGCAGATTTACATTCACAAGGCACAGTAATCCATAGCAGAAGGACCGCAGATTCACAAAGCACGGCGATCCTTTGAAGAAGAATCGCAGATTCATAAAGCACAGTACTCCACAGAAGAAGAACCGCAATTCATAAAGGGACAGCAAAATCAATATTGAATCCCCGGAGAACACAAATTCACCAAAGTCCCATAGAACACAATAAACTTTGATTCGACGTAACCGTTGATCTAAAACAAAAATTAACTTCTCCGTGTATTTATACTACAGTGCCACATCAATAAATTCAGCCCACCGACACACATGCGGTGTACAATAAAAGCACATAAATATTCTTACAGGAGTTTTAAGTCACTCTCGCGACATAGCATTCACAACAATTTAAACAAAACATTTCCTGCTACATATTCGCTGGTACGTCTCAAAAGCTCCCCAACACAGTGAACACGATGCACTACGACTGAAAGTCACCTCTCCACATAGTACATACGAAAAACTATGATAAACCCAAATAATTTGGCTGGACACCAAAGCCCGGCCGTTTAATCTATCTCTCCTTCTTATATTTATCCTCGTCATGTGTTATCTATGTCATTTTAAGTTGACGTCAAATTTACTTTGACGTCACGGGGGGGATGGTAAAACAGAAAAATCAGAATGAGGATTTCCCCCCTAAAAACCCCTTTGGAGCAGATATGCAAATTATGCAAAGGATGTGGATACGGATATTAACGAGTAATAGGTTTGTTTATGACCCTAATATCTGACAGCCACTAAGAATTTCAGGGGAGCGGGGGCCGGGGGGGGGGGGGGGGGGGGGGGGGGGGGGGGGGGGGGGGGGGGGGGGGGGGGGGGGGCAAAATCAGAACGAGGACTTCCATTTCGCCCTCCGTCACCGCGTCCCTTTTTCGCAGATTAACTGGGGATGAATTAAACGTCAAATGAAACAATGTTTTTTTATTACAAAGATTTTTTTCTTTTTTTCCTTTTTTTTTTCTTTTTTTTTACGGGGAAATAACTGGGGTTTGGGTGGGGGGTGGGGTGGGGGGCGGGAAATGCCATAACCACTTTAAAAAAGAAAAATTGAGATTTCCAAACCTTTTCCCCAGGAGAACATAAAAAAACTGGATCAAGGGGGAAAATTCTTTTATTGTGAATAAGGAATAATTTTTTGTTAAGAAAGAAGGAAGGGTAAATTTTTAAAAAAATTGTAATGAGCCCAAACAGATTTAAAATGCACAGGGGGGGGGCACCGGGGGGCACACACCAGTAACACACCCCCCCGCCCATGCAGCATTTACACACACCAAAGGAGGTGGGGGGGGGGGGGGGGGGGGGCGGGAGGGTTTTGGGTGAGTAGCAAAGAGTTTGCTCTTTTGACAGATTACCAGGGCCCGTTTTTTTCGGGAAACTTTTTTTTTCCTTTTTAATCATCCAGACTTTGCACACGAGCAAGGGGATACATGAAAAATTTTTTCAAAAAATTTAATCTAATCCAAAAATGAATGGAAAAAAGAGAGCAAAAAACATGGTGTGAGAATTGTCTTTTTGTTTTTTTGTTTACTGTAAACTATTTTTTCTAGAGGCCAACATTTAGGGGCCCCTGTTGAGCTAATGAAATGTGAAATAAAAAAAATGCAAAATGAAAAAGTATGGCCCCGTACTCACCGTTGACTTTTTTTTTTTTCTTTTTTTTTTTTGCCAAAAAAAGTAATGTTTATTTTTTGTATGGGTGCAAAACCCCTTAAACCAAAACTCCTCTGCCCTCTCTCCCTCACGTAAACACCACACCGGGGGGGCGCGCCGGCGGGCGTTGGGGGGGGGCGCGGGGGCTCGCGCGCGCTCGCACCACACACACGTGCGCACAAGGGGGGCGTGACGGCCGCGCCGGGGCGCGCGCGCGCACACACACACGCAACCATCAAGACAGCTGCACCACAAACATTCGCGCCGCGCGCGCGGGGGCGCGCGGTAAGAAATAGTGATGGCTATAGAACCCCCCCCCCACCCCCACCCCTGCTGCCGCATTCACACGCTTGTCATGTCACCAACATCTAAAACAAGAAATACATGAATGGTCAAAATGAATTAGTTTTAAATGTTCGTTGTATAGTCTCTCTGAATAAATCATTGTATGCTTCTTCCAATTGATTATGACTGTAACATTTTTTTTTCTTGAATGTAGTCAATTTTGAGTGGAATGTGCACTTGCTTTTAAAGTGAATGACTCCGATGTAGAAAATCCGTATGGCTCCTGTGTTACAGTCTGTAGGGGGAGAGGTGGGTGGGGTGATGGGGGGCGAGGGGGGGGGTGGGGGGTTGACGTATGAATGAGAGGGAAGTTGAAAACTCACTTGCTTGACGTGGTTTATTTGTTTAATTTTTCTTCCTCCGCCCTCCCTCGCACCCCCTGTCCGACCCTCCTCCGCTTTTTCCTTTAAAGTAAAAGAAAAAATTGGTTTATTTATATGAATGGTGTGTATATATAGTAGTGTGTATATATTATATGTGTATATATATGTTTGTAGTTATATATATCTTGTATAATCTATAATTATATAAATAATTTATTTTTTTTTTTTTTTTTTTTTGAATGATATGGGATGGGTTCCGGGTCGGGTGGGGGTGGGGAATATAACGTGAAGTGGTGACTGAAACGTTTGACAGATAAATCGACAAAAATACCGTAAACCTCGAGGGAACCTGTTGGGAGGGGTGGGGGAGGTGGTGCGAGGGAGGGTGTGAGACTGAAGTCAAATATGTTGTGAGGAAGTCTGCCTCAACGACCGCCTTCTCATTTTATAATATCTTGGTCCCGTGATATCTTTTCAACCTCATGAGCTTCCTCTCTTTTCTCTCTCTCTCTCTCTCCTCTCTCCTCTCTTCTCTCTCTCTCTCTCTCTCTCTCCCACTTGTCTCTTCTTGTCTGTGCTTCTGTCTCCCCTCTCTCTCTTTCTCGTCGTCGTGTGCGTCTGCGCACCACTCACTCGGAAATGGTTAAAGATACGTCTCTAACATATCACAGAAAGAACAGTGTTCTAAGGTCGAATGCCAAAAAAACGTTTTGTCTTTTTTCTGTAAAAATATTGATGTCCGTTTTTATTGCTGTGGTATCCACCCTTCATATATTGCACTTTCCCTCGCCCAGGATTGTCGAGGAGAACGTTTGACATATCGTTTGCATGTTTTGTTGTTATGATGTGAAACAGAGTTAATAGTTAGTACATTTGTTTTATATTTACTATCTGTAATATTGGACCAACATGCATTCAACTGTTTCATACAAAAAACACAGTATATGTCAGCGATATTGTGAAAAGAGAATAGGCAGCAGCAGACCTGTCATAAAGAATGCCCTATCACTTAAAAACAGAACGAAATCCTGAATAGACTTATCGTTCATCTCTAAACAGCCAGGGCCTCGGAAATTTCCAGAAAAGAGAGATGTCTATCAAATATTTGCGACAGAAAAAATACTTTGAATATTTACTGCAAGGACACTCAATTTAGTTATCAATGAACGTCAAATCAGAGCGGAATTGGGGAAATGATTGTTTATACGCTTCCAACAATACAAGTCAAAGGATTAGCTATTTGCGAATAACAATTATAAGAATTTAAAAACATAACCACTAACAAGGAAGACAATGGAAATTATGTAAATCTAGTATGTTAATGCAATGGGAAAAGAAATAGTTTTAGTAAATTTTAGACGGTCCAAATAGAGAAGCAAACCATCTTTATTTCATAAATATACAAAAGAAAATCGAAGAGAGTAAACTTCGGGATGTAATAAATGGAGGCGACGAATCTATGTTCATTACCCTCATCTAGACTGTTATAATTACAAACCTGTCAACAACCCTAAAGCACAAGAAACAGTTTACAACATGATAACTGATTCATGAACTATTGACGTTGCGAGAGATCAATCCATAGGTTCAAATGTATAGCTGGAGAAGGTAAATCCAGTACAACAGAGCCGTCTGGATTTTTTTCCTTGTAACAACTCGCTAGTTTAGTTATGTGAAAGAAACAGACATTTGTAAAAAGGACACATAAGAAGTGAATCATTCTCTCATAAATACCAAACTAATATTTAGACAGGAAGAAAGGCAAAAAAGCTTAAGGAACATTCAACTCTTCCTTCTTAAAGACCCCAAATATTAGAACTAGTCCATGGAACTAAAGATAAAATTCACAGATAAATCCGCAGCATAACCTTACAAACGGGAAAGTTTAAGAAGAGAAATTCCTGTTGATCAGATCAATTCTACAGTATCAGACCAATATTCTTAGACGTCCCCTTTTCATGGAAATAAAGCAGAAACTATATCGTACAGCATAAGAGAAAAGAAAAGTACTAACAATTTAAGGAAGAGACCCTGGTACGAGAAATTCCAGTTTTGAAAATAACTTAATATTAGTGAAAATATAAACAGTTACTACGCAACCACTGGAACGAGCCTTAATGAAATCCAGAAAAAAGAAAACAGAAGGGATTAATATTAGAAATCAAAAGCAATAAGATGGGCATTCAAGGGGTGAGAAAATAAGTAAATATATTTTTTGCTCCATGTAAAGACACATTTTGTTAGCAAACAAATGACAAAGCCAAATCACAAACAAGTGATGTACTGTCAGAAACAAACGACTTGCCGAAAGAAACTACGCATATCTATAAGAACTATACAAACACAGAGAAAGACAGAATTAGATATCGGTAATTACGTTACAAAAGTACAAAACTAACGCAAGCAGAAGGTGAAAATCAAGAAGGATACATAACTGCAGAGGAAGCAACAAGGGCTATTGAAATAATAATGCCAGAACGACAAAAGTCCAGGAACAGATGGAATAACAGTTAAATTTTAAAAGTCCTTCTGGCAACAGTTTTGGCGCTGTTATATCGTCTAACTGCACACTAAATGAAGGTATTAGAAAGGAGAAGTTATCAATCACACAAAAGGAAGGCCATCAATTATATGCTTACCGAAACAAGATAAACCAAAGGAATATCTGAAAAAACGTGGAGGCCAATAACGTTACCTTAATGAGTTGTATTGACAAAATTGGATCATCGAAGCATTGCAAACAGAAACAAGGTTCAGTCCAAGCCTAAACATAATTAATGAAGATGCAACAGGATTAGTACTGAAGGGTAAATTGGTAGATAATCATAGGCCAAAATAATGACATGCTACACTACTTGAAGAAAATCAGTGACTGGGTTACTCGTTTCGATTGACTACGAAAAACATTCGATACAGTATATTGGCCGAATATGATGAGGTATTAAAACCAATGGGTTCGGTGAATTTGTCCGAACTGGATATTCAAGTACCCCCCTATTATACGAAATAAAAAAAAACATAAGCAAACGTAACTGTAAATGGTAAAAAGTCAACAAGCTTCAAAATCCAAAGAGGACTGACGCCAGGATAGACCCAAATTCTCCGTACTTGTTTGTTTTATGTGTAGAAATATACTAGCTTGCAAAATAAGAGAAGATACTGATAATAAGGGGTATAAAAAAAAGCAGAATACAGCAATTCAAGATAAGTCCAGTTTGCAGATGACACCACCTGTACTTTTTAGAAGGTGACAGACGTTCATATGTAAAATTGTTTGAATACACTTGATGGAAGTTTGATGCCATCTCGGGTACTTAAATTGAATTAAAGAAAAGACTCTAAACGTATGGCTTAGTGTAAGAAAAAACTCGAAAGAAACTTATTTAGCACCATAAGCCGAAGAAATGGAACCCACATACATTTAAAATACTGGGGCAATGGTTTTTTCTAATGAATTTATGTCCAACAAGGTAGAAATAAACATGGAGGAACAAACCTCTTCGAAGATAAAAAAAGAATAGGCATTGGCAACAAAGAACAATAACCCCACAGTGCAGTAGTTAAGCTGAGGTACTAAAATCCTTATAATCCTTATCAAGTCTTATCTTTCTTGGATACTATCTCCAACACCCGCCAGAAGCTCTCAGATCAAGAGAATTCCAGGAAACGTTGTTTTTAGAGTTTGTATGGGAAAATAAAAATGTGACATAACTCAAACGCAAAAATAAACAGGTGCACAGTACTGAAAAAGGAGGGATATATACCAAAAATATGCAGAATAAAATAAATGGCAATGCCACTAAAGTGGATAAGAACGAAAATAACCAAAAAAAAACCAACCTGGTGGTAATGTACTATCACAATGTCCAAATAGAATCAATTCATAAATTGGACGGCCTGTATATTTAGTAAAAACAAGTTCAAACGACTGGAGAGATGTTTACGGCGCATATAGCAACGTTTTGTAATCAACAATAAATAATGAAGGGCATGAACTTGCAACCTAGCCCATATTCTACAATGAAAAATTCAAGAATGCCAACAAACTTATCATTACAATAAATGGACACAAAATAATATATATCTAGTGAAGGAATTTACTGGATGAAAACGGCAAATTTTCCTGCCGTTAAGATCATTTTATTCAAAACTCGGAACAAAAACAAACTTTTTAAGAATACACAATTTTATACAAATCATAAAAAAAATAACAGAGGAGTAGAAAAATCCGTCATTTCCCAGATAATGCAAACCTGAAAAAATGAGTAAAGCTGTACAGTCGATAGTTAATTACAAGGAGGATCAAGGTAATACTATGTGAATTGCTTCTAGAAAAAATTGAAATATAAATACAAGCCTTTCATGCGATGGGAAAAATACATCGATCATACACCGAATGATTAGGAAAGAAGTGGTTAAAAAAAATAACGGAAAAAAAAAGAAGTAAATTTAAATGGTTTTCAACCAAATAAGCTAAGAGAATTTCTGGTGACAAATAGAATCTTAACAAAATTGGCAATGAGATACGAAAGAAGATTGTAGTAATATTCGTTGCCAAAAAGATAAAGATACAATAGAAACACGCAACTTATTATCCTGTTCAACATTCAAGTCTTTTTTGGCGGGAATTAGAGAAAAGTCATTAAAGAAGAAACAGTGGAAACTGCAAACGTCTTCATTTAAACAGTTATGAACGTTTCCTCTTTGGCACAGAAGACAACATTACAAACTGATGAAGAATGGGACCTTAAAATTTTGATTAGGAAAAATTTCAATGTATAGACAAATGCAGAATAAACAAAACAAAGCCAAACATAAATGTCTTTTTTAGAAAATTGTGTATCAAATACAAAGATATAAAAATATGCACATGATTTAGAGATGAACATTAACGAGTTCCAACTAAAATGGTATCCATACAGCAGTTTACTCAAAATATAATTTTTTTTTCCTTTAGCTTTTACTGTTCCATCCCTCATAACGACAACATCAGAACAACAACACAAAAAAAAATAAAAACCAAGATAATGAATCGAATGAGCATGATATCGTCCTGATACAACAACAAAAAAAATTAACATCTCAGGAGGATAAACCACCGCATTGAGTCTTCCTAGCGTGCCATTTACAAACTGAAAACGTGAAATGAAAAGGTTCTATAAAAGAAAGATTAAAAGTCGAATACTATGTCCAGTTTATGCATCTGTGTGACATAACAACTTTCGTATGTATAATCGCAGATTTTTTTTTTATTATTAATTATATTTTATTATAGTCGTATGAGTATGTGTGGGTGTTGAGACGCGTTGCGCGCTCGTATATGTGGATGAAATGTATGATATGTGTATATTGATAAAGAATATGTAAGCAATATGTTATATGTTGGGGTTATGTTGATGTCTATATCTGTGTGTATGTATTATAAAAAAATATATATATAAATCTATATATATATATATTATATATATATAAATATATATATATATATGTATGTCTATGTATGAGAATAAATAAGTGTAGTTATAAATGTGTGCATAACAGTGTGAATTGAATGTGTAAATTTAAGAGTGTGAGGTATAGTATGTCATATGTATGAGTGTGCATGTAATATTGTGATATGCAACCTTCATATGCGAGATACTGTAATCCCCTAGAATTTTATACGTTCTAGTATTCGTTGAATATGCATACATGTATGAATTAGAAATATCGAGAACTAATTGCTGAGTAACAGATGCATGATTTTTCCCCCCCAAATCATAATCACAAACCTTTTTGCAGTACTCTAGATACACTACAGATACACTTGATAGTAATTCTGAAGGGTGTATGTCCTATGTATAGTATAGTATAATTGGCACTGACTACGATGTAACTGCGCGATTCCATTTGTCAATCACAATGATATGGTTAGGTGATACAGTAAACATGTCTGAAAGGACATAGAAACGCTATCATTGCAAGGGGAAAAAAAAAAAAACAACAACCTTGTGTGTTCAGCCTGACTATAATACATCCACCTGAACCCCCCGGCCGATTGCGAATGGTTAGCGTCGCGGACATCCCTGCTGGAGGTCGAGGTTCGAAGTCCCAACAGAAGTCATGTGGGTTTTCTATGCCCCGATGGCTCCAACCCACGAGTGAGTTTGCTGCGACTCAGATGGGACGAACTGGGAACCACACAGTCGAGTTTCATCCACTTAATGGATGCTTTTCAGAGAGTGTTTGCTCACATTTCTGACCAACACAGCAGGTTCCTGTATCTCTCCGGGCCTGGTTGACGCCGTGATATATTATGAAAGGAAGCGTAGATTACAAGCCCTGTCATGAAGTCTCGACCGAAATGGAAAACGTAGCACATCCTAAAACAAAATCCTCATTCTCATAGATCAGCCATAAAAAAAAAAATGACTCAAAATCTGTGGCCCTAACATGCCCTGCTCTCATGGTGACCCATCCAAATTCGATATCCTCCCCACGTCTTGGCTTTGGTTAGTGTTCCGTCGGGTCACCGATATCGGCGAGTCATGGGGGCTGTCGAGTTGGACGGACCGTGGTGGCGCCCTCCGTGAGGGAGAGCTCACTCACGCCGGCTCCCGCGACTAAGCAATTATTGGTCGTCATTGGGGGCTTAGTTAGGTTGAGTCCCCCTGCGTATGTTTAGATCAGAAACAGGCGCACAGAAACACCACCGAAGTGACTCGGCAAGCAGACAGTGTCCCTCCTCCGGCGGGTTGCTCCTCTTAACAGACTTGACATTGACTAGCTCCTGTGGAATTGCAGTGGTCGGGCTGCGGCGGGGCCGACCGGCTGTTGGCATTGGACGGGGTGTCGAATGAGCTGCGTAGGGTACACTGCGCCTCCGAGTGGTACAGAGTTGGGACAGCAAGAAAAAATTATAAAAAAAAAAAAAAATTAATAATACATCAACTAAGTGCACATCCTCCCAACCTGGACAAAGTGCATGAACTGTTGCGGGACAACTGCTGGTGGGTGCACCTTGCCTGCGAAAGAGAAAAAAAGGTTTCAATATGTCATAATAGTACATAGTGTTCTTGCGCGCCCTTGGTGGCAGAGGCAAAGAATAAATTGATGTTTTCTGCTTGTTTTTGATGTAAATATATATTTGTTATGATTTTGAGAAGGATTAGGCAGCCAAAGAAAAAAAAACTTTAACTTGTTGCCTGACTATCTATGTTCGTGTGGTGTTAGGTGTGGTAGGGAAAAAAACCCACATCCACACTACTTCAGGTGCAATGTCAGACAGCAAAATATGCACCGCAAACATTGTAACACGGGAGCCTAACTTGATGGCACTAAGGGCCGAACGGCTTTCTTCATGCCTTCGTATAATCAAGGCACAAATGTTGCCGTCGGTCGGTGGAAATCAAGATGCCTTTGTAGCAAAGGTTCAGCCAGTGATTTTATTGGCGTTATTTACAGGGCGATCCACTGGTGTTATGCAGCGAGCCTTTACTGAATGCCGCTAACAGTCTTTCTTTGAGGGCACTCTTTTGTGATTTAGGAGTGTGGGCTTGCTTATAAGCAGTTAATCAGACTCCATCTCCACAATTACCAGCTGTCAAGCTATAACTTGCATTTCTTTCTCACTATCTTGACTTCCCACAGGCCGTCTGAGCGGTTGGTAGTGGCCCGCGGACTGGTTTCCTCCGTGGTGAAAAAAAGCTCTCAGGTCGATCAGGTCCTCTAGGCCTTGTCAACGGCTCTGCAGAGGCGTTCGCGCAATTTCAGGAACTAACGCCATGGTTGATGCTGAAACGAGATGTCCCTTCTGCCTGTAGTGGTGGAATCCACTAGGCCACAAAGACGCCCATATACCGCCGACCAGGATTGTCAGTGTTGCAGTCAGCACGTGACGCTTGCCGGGCGACGAGCACAATGATTGGAGCAAGGGGTCTACCAGGTGATCACCAAACGAAAGGTCCAGCTGATGCCAGTGACGGGATCTGGGGTGTACACCAGGACACTCGTAGGTGTGGCTTTGTGGGGAAGAAGGTGTTCGGGATATAGAGACGTTGGAAGGGAGCAAACTCAAACAGCCACGGGTCCCTTCTCGTATAGCTTGCTGATGCCGAAACGGCAGATCAACGGGGCCAGGAGCACTGTCTGCACCAATCCGTGGATTGAAGTCCCCTGAGCAAGGACAGGTGTTCCCTGCAGACACCTCTTTGTCCTTTGTCATGGCTACAGATCTTCATATAACTCATTCTTTACCCTGTAACGTAAAGCATAGTGGGTCGCACTAGATGCGCTAGTGGATAGTTATGTTGGTCCAGAAGCGAGTCTAATCGGAGAGAGGATTTGGCGCTGTCCCTTTGGAAGAAGGGATTCAACTGAGGCTGTGCGACTCTGATGCAATGTAGTCGTTGCTCCTCTGGCTCCATTCCTTGCTACAAGAACGTGTAGTCCTTTCTCCCTGAGGCAGCTGTTGGAGGGGGATACGTGTCCCTGGCAGCATTATGAAGTCAATCATGAACCTCCTCAGCTCGCGGTGATGACAGCGGTTATCACACTGGCGTCGTCAGTTTGCAAGAATCGTCAAAAAGGAGGGCACACGTCAAGATGTTCCAGGTGCCAGTTGCAAAGCTGGTAGTTATGATGTCTTTATTTTCTTTTATTTCCTGGTGCATGGTTTACAGTCAGCACTTTGTCTCCCCCCCTGAGCTGCCAAGCAACCATTGCAGCAGCAGACTGTGGCGGGTCAGCACCTAATCACTTGGAGCTGCCAGCATGAAGCGAGGTGGAAGCAGACCATGTGAACGCGATGGTCCCTCCCACCATCGGAGACAACCCGAAGCACCCGAGCTTACGGCGTGCCAATACGCTCATTGCTTATAACCCGTAATTGAGTCTCCTTGTGTTGTTTTCTGTCGCTTGAGCGCGGCATGGAGAACCTCTCCCCAAGGGCGCAGGCCATGTGCGCAGTGTTGTGGAGATGCTGGTGGTCCCAATCGCCCAGAATCCCCCTCTCGCCTTACCTGACAGGATCCAAATGTAAAGGACAAGCAACCAGTACAGTATGGTACAAGTGCAGGCTTTTTTTCAGAGTTGGAAGTAGTCCCCGGGTGAAGACGACCATTCACGTAGTGGCTCACCTGCTCCAGAAAATTCGGGGTATTACTCCTTTGCCTTTGTCTCTTCCAAGACATCCAGAAGGCGGTGAAGCTATTTTACAGACCCACAGCCGGTGTCTGGTTCTGGGGGCACCAAGCGTTCCACACGCCAGTGGGCCGAACGTCCACCAGTGTAGACTTCCTCCAAGTCGTTGTAGTTGAGCCTGAGTCCCGATAAGGTCCCTCGCTGACGAGTGTACCGCCACGAGGAGGCAAATACATAGGGCCTTGCTGATGGAGAGACTATATACTGACAGGGAAGACTGATACATTCTACTCCCATTTTTGGCAGTGCTAGCCAGCTAGTCAGAGGTGAAGGCAGAAAGTGACAGGGTGACAAGCACGCAGGCACTATCGCCAACATACTATTCGCCTCACATTCCACCCCCATTGAAACACATCACTAAATGTGTACAAAAAGGTGAATTAGAATTGCTACAAATTAGAATGGGCACGCCATTATTTTGCAACATACGTTTTTTAGAGTACACCTGTGTATCTTCAAAAATACACGCTTTGTTTGAAGCAAGTCACTTCATTGAACACACTTTATGCAGTACGTGATTAGGAAATTCGATATTTGTGGAACTCTTAGGTGGGGGTGGGGAGGGAACGTAAATTACATTAAAATATTAACCTGAGTCTGTAAGGTCCCCAGTTGACAGGGAAAGACCTGACGCATCGCAATCATCTCCCTCTATTAGCAGTGCTGCCAGCCCCATAAAAGCCGGAAAGCGAGAGGTACAAGCGCACAGACACTTCACTACCACACAAGGATATCACACCAACTGTTTGAACCTAATGTGTAAAACACTAGAGTAAAACGGCATTAGAAATTAATCTTGTGCACAGCATGTTTCCAACATAGTTGTTTTAAGTTTACCTGAGATATCCACTAAGATAAACTCTTTGTCTGAAGCAAGATGACATCATTGAAGACAACTTTTTGGAGTTGTCAACTGTGTTAGATGTATTGTGGACCTCTTGCGGGTGAAAACCTGTAATCACTAGAAAAGTTAGAGAATTTGACGTTCCATATTCAAAGTATTTAATATGGGCAACGTATCAGTATACACAGTTATGACAATTTGCTTTATTTTATGTTTGCCAAAACTAAATTATTAAGATGTGTAATAGAGAACTGCTCACCAAACACAAGTCTTTTTAGAAGCAATGAATAGGGGATACAGAGATAGACAAGTAAAAATCAAAATCTTAATTATGTCCTGCAAAACGAATTCCAGCAGAATGAACACATCATGAACCGACGTCCTTTCACATACAACAGATTTGCCATGTGAAAACATGTTTTCAGCAATGAATGAAAAGGTATTATGTTCGGTGCCCCACTTGTACAGCCTAGATTTGTTGCTCTAAGTTACTGTCTAACTAAGTTGTAATAACGAACTTGCGAAAGAAGTGAGTGCAGGGGACGTAAACAAGAAAGACGAAAACAAGTAGGGTAGCATTTGCTCCCATAAGAAACCTAACACAGAGTAACATTAATTCAAGACTGGCACAGCCTTTTAAAACTTGAAATACAGTCAGGACAATACAAAGACGAACCAATCAAATAGTAGGGGGAACAAACCAATCAAAGTCCAAAACTCAAAAGTCCTCATAGAAATGACTTGGCACAGATTTGGACTGACGGAGAGTGAGGGGGGGGGGGGGAGAGGCGGGAGAGGTTGAGGAGAATGGAGAAACATGGGCACAAGCCAATATAACGGAAATCAGTTTATAGAAATGAAACCTCTCACTAGGCGCATGAGGAACCGCCGCAATCCCTTTCTGTAGGCCAATCCATTGTATTCCTGCTCCGAGGCCTTATCGTCCGCTGGAATCGAAACTCATCAGGAGACACGGCTGGTTGTGGTCTGTGCTCCCTGGCGTCAAATAGAGACACACACATTCTATCATTACCCGTGGTGTTCTCCACCACCAAGCGTTCAGAAAAGACTAATACCGTGGTGTTCTCACTACCAAGGGTTCAAAAAGAATCCACCAGACACCCCAAAAGCAGCCCGCGAAGGGTAAGTAAATGAAACAAAACACAAGTGTGGGGCAGAAAATATTGCTGAAAAACTAAAAACATTATACTAACATATAAAATGTCGGGACAAATCCATGAACCTACGCCTACATTTAATACTGTTAGTAAAATAGTTATTAGTTTCTCAGCAACTTTTTCCTGCCCCACTCTTATGTTTTGGTTTCATTACTACCTTCGCTAGGCTGCTTTGGGGGGCTGAATGGATTCTTTTTATTGCACCCTTGCTGGTGAGAACACCACGGAATAATAGACATTTGGTGTGTCCACATAAGACGCTAGGAGCACAGACACAACAAAGGAAAAAAAAATAAAAAAAAGATAAAGTGGGTCTAAAGAAATGAGTGCAGATACACGGACAAAGGCCTCTCCCCCCCCCCCCCACCCCCTCGGAGCAGGCATTACAATAGATCTGCCTTCGAAAGGGAGTGCGATGGTTCCCCCCTCATTCAGCTAGCGAAGATTTCATATTTAAAACATATCTCCTAATTTCCATGTTCCCAGTTTCTCAATCTTCAACCGCCGCCCCGCCCCTCCTTAATCCAAATCTTGCTAATCATTACTATGATGACAATTGATTTGTTGCCTGTGCATGTTTTTCCCCCACTATTTAGATTGTTCGTCTTTGTATTTGTTCTGACTTTAAAAAAATTTTGAAGTTCAAAGCAGTGCCAGTCTTGAATACAAGTTACTCTGTGTTCGGTTTTTTCTTGTGGAAGCAAAAGTTACCCAACTTGTTTCTGTATGTTGTCATAGTTTATACAGTTTTGTTAGTTATTGTTTTTAACTGTAATCAATATTGATTTAACTTTTTATTTGTAATTAATATTACCATAATCATCATCTCATCATATATATATGGTTGTCAGATAGATGATTATGATAGACGTATGAATGATGATGTTGATGAAATGATGATCGGTTGTTTTGTTGTTGTTGTTATAATTTTTGTGTTGTAGTTGTATGTCGTCATCATAAATAATAAATCAAGATTATGCTATCGTGATTATTCCCCTTGTCGAATGAGCCTTCGCCTTTATCCCTTCATCCACCTCATACCTCTTTTTAACACTTGCCCAGTGCTTTCTCTATGTATTTGTTTGAGTAATCAATTTCTGAAATAAAAGGTTTAAAATAGGCATCATCTCACTATATCTCTAACCATCTCTTATTATCTCTGTCTACCTACCTACCAACCTATATCGAAACTACCTATTTATCTAACATATCTGTATAGAATAGTAAAAATAGATAAGATAATTCATACATACATGCAGAAGAGAAGAGAGAGGAGAGAGAGAGAGAGCGAGAGAGAGAAGAGAGAGAGAGAGAGAGAGAGAGCGTCCAAGCTTGATTGGATAGGTTCGTGATTAGAGCATTCTCTAGCTTCCGTTGCAATAGAATGTGCTTAGATACAGAGATGCATTTATATAGCTAGACAGCAAATTTAAGTCTGTCTGAATGGAATAGGTTATTTTAGAATGTAGGCAAGTGTCTACCATAAATTAGTTCCTCAGAATCAGTTCCTCCATAAGAAACTCAAGGAGAATACCTATACCTTTAAGTGAGGACTCACTCTCGTCAAGCCCAGCATACGTGCTGAAAGCCGTGGTGCCAAGACAGAGGCTTCTTCAGAGCAAGTCAGTGCAGCACAGACTTGAGAGAGTACCTTACAGCGCTCAATGGAACCCAAACGGCAGCAATCGTGAGGCCACACACTGTCGACATCAAACCCTTCACAATCTGACAGAAAATCCAGCAAAGTTTGTGGTCAGGAAGTGCTTCATTCACCTCTGATAAGCGTTCCTTTGGCCATTAATGAGCAAGATCAGACATTCACCAAAGCTTGCCACAACAACTTCGCCGTATTCACTCGAGTGGGAGAGGCCTTGGGGAACTGCAGGCAAAATGACTGTGGTCAGCAGACCATCTGTCCAGTACATATACAGGGAATTAAAGGACCAGTCATATAACAGTTACACGCCTTAAGTTTTTGCAAATACAAGACGTTCATTGCAAAGGAGACCTCGGCCATCTTGCCTATGAACCAGTACTACTGACGCCTCACGGCAGACTTCGCATCCTAACAACAGTCTGTGACGAAGAGGAAACATCAATGATTTTACAAAGGGCAAGGGGCCCGATACAGCCCTTGATTGTACTGGCTGAACACTTTTTGGACAGATTACGTACAAAACACAATGAGTTGTGAAAGTGAAGCAGTTTACTATCGTGGATGAAAATGAAACAGAAAAAATACATAGCATTACTTATTAGCGCCGCACCACACACACACACACACGACACCTACACACACACACACACACACACAACACACACACACACACACACACCACACACTACGTAAGTGCAGCCTGTATAAGCATGCGAAACCCACACACAGGCGTGCATGCATGTCGCATGTACACACACACACACACCACACACACACACACACACACACACACACACACACACACACACACACACACAGTGCCTTAACTTTTATCTTCAATTCTGGAGTCGGTCATACCTACGAATATCCACGAGTCGTTTGCGTGACGACATCACCCTCCTTCACGGCCGCCATTCCCAGATGGAATTAAAGCAGACCTGATAACCACCATGACTGCCGCACATTCCTGCGGCTCAAAGTAGGTGGAGAGGCCTTGGCTGGGTGGCCCACAGAATAACAGCGACCTTCCACCAGAATTCTGCCATGTACGTCACAGTTTCATGATGACATTCGTTTTCACCATCTTGATCTGAGTCACATTCAACAATAAATTTTACAGGAAAAGGGGGTTGGGCGTCACCGAATGTTGGGGAACAATTCCCCTTGTGTCTGACCCCTTTTTGGGGAAGGGACGACGCTGATGACACACCACAACACCCCCAACACACAAAACCACACACACACGCACGCACGCACGCACGCACGCACACACACAACACACACACACACACCCCCACACACACACACACCACACCAACACACACCACACACACCACACACACACACACACGCACGCACGCACGCACCCAACACAATATTCATGCATGCACGCACACACTCACCCCCTTACACATGATTCCGTTTGAAACATTCACCCCTACTACTGTCTTTCCCTGCCGTTTCTATCATCTACAAGATAGAGATAGACAAGTGTAATATATATAAAAAAATATAATTTAAATTAAATAAAATATATAAAATTAAAATTTTTAGAAATAGAGTTTGTTTCTTACCCCCAAATGACATTGACAAAAAAAGCACAGACAAAGCCATTTTTAAAATATTAACAAAAACACGCCCAAAAATCGTATAGTACCCAACCTAAAAAACCTATTGACCACCAAACAAAATGAAAATCAACACAGAAAAGAAGGTTTGAAGAAAGGAAATTTTGCAATTGCACCAAAAAGGGAGCAGTCCCCACTAAACAATAAATTTTTTCCACAACAACTTGTTACCAGGACGTGACATCAGAAAATGAAAAAAAAAACATACATGGGATCCGAAAACCCCTTCAAAACCAGATTGCAAACCAAAACAGTCATTTAATAAAAAAAATAAAAAAACCAAACAGGGGCAAAAAAATCTGGAAACTTAAAAACGCAAAAACAAGTACAAAATACCGGGAAAAACATAAAAAAAAAGCATCACCCTACCAAAGTTTTAAAAGGTGCAACCTATGTTTAACTGAAAAGGTTAATACTTGCAAACCAAAACTTAGCCTTTAAACACCAAAAAAGAAATAGTAAACAACTGCGGGGATAAATGGAAATCGTTGTTAGTGAAACCTCAAAAAAAACTGAAAGCCCCCCAAAAAAAAAACGTGCAGCCAACCCGCACGTGCAAACAACCCAACGGGAGCCCACACCTATATAAATCGGCGGGGGGCGGGCAAGAACATCCTGATGACAGCGCAAACGCTTGAAACAAATTTTTAAAAGTTTTTTTAAAATTCCCCTTTTAACTAAAAAAATAATATATATATATTAAATATAATATAATAATATATAATATTTATAAATATATAAATTTTTATATTATATAAAAATATATATATAAAAATAAATTTTTGTGTGTGTGTGGTGGTGGTTGGGGGGTTGTGTGTACACATACATACAACAGACAGACAACATGCATACATGCTCAAAAATACAACACCATGCATCCCTCCATCCATGTTCATCTTTTCAGACAACGCTACATAAATTTATAGAGGGGAAAAAACAAAAAAAAACCCCCAAAAAACAGATTAAAAAAAAACACATAACCAACCAATAAATTACCATTAACAAACACAACACCATTTAAAAAAACACCCCAAAATTTTTTCCTACATACAAAAA
>CM031628.1:52497391-52499891 GCA_018398815.1 Conus ventricosus | reverse complement strand
TGAAAAAAAACCAATCAAATTTTAGTTGACCCAAAATAAAAGCCCAACATATCTGAAAACTTCCAACGGCAAAAAAAAAAATTTTCACTCTTTTTGAAGACGACAAACAATTTCAACGAAATGTTAATGACAGAGCAAAAGTGTTTAGGAATAGCAGAAAGGGAATAGAAACTATGGTTTTTAAAACAAAAATCTTGGAGATGTGAGACACTAAAAGGAACTAAAACCCCTTGGGGACAAAAAAGGGGAGAAAAACGGTCTTATAAACAGGAGAATATGCAGTAATGTGCCCAAATTTGGGGGATGGTATAGTATTTGTTACAGGGTAAGTCGACTGACAAAGAGGATTGCTTTTGCAGGGGTATCGATAAAAATTTTTTTTTGTCTTGTGCCTGTGCTCATTGTTGAAAAAAAGGGCCCACAGAATGCTTGCGAGTGATGAAGAGGGCTAGGGATTCGTGATCGTAAGATGTGTGTGGAAACTTGTTCGTAGTTTTTCGTCAAAGACCAGGAGGCCCCATTGTGTAATGGTAAATGAAAAACCCAGGCTGGCCCTGGGCAGGAGAACACCCCGGTGAGCCCCTGATGAGGAAAAAGAAAGGGAGAGAAAAGACGAAGGCAAGTGTTTGTTAATAAAAAAAAAACACGTGATTAGGTATTATTTTCCTTCTCTTTTAGGAAAATTTTTTACTTCAGCTGAAAAAGGGGTATAGTCTTTTTTGTTGTTGAGGGGACACAGGGGTTTTAGTGAGAGAGGTCGCAGAGACTGTAAATTGGAAGATGGTTATAGGTTTGTGGGATGAGAAAACTTTGTTTTTGGAAACGTCTTTTCGTGTAGACTGCGGACGCGTAGTTTTTAAAAGAAATTTCTTTGTTTTTTAGTCGTTGAGGACCTGTTGATGTAAAATTTTGAAAACAAATATGTTTAATTATTTTTGTGTGTGAAAAGGTGGATTGAACCAGTATGTAAATACTGTAAAACGTTTAGCTGTTGAGTGAAAAGGGAACGTTCTGTTGTTTTGTCTGAACGACGTTGCCTAAGCAAGTCTGAGACTGGCGACACTGACCACAGCTGGACACCGACTGACGACTATCGGACGTGCATTAGGGTTTGTCTCAAGTGTAGGAAAAGTCAGACAAAAAAAGAAGAAAATTTGCTACAATTTTGTTTCTACCCCCTCCCCCCCCCCCCCCCCCCCCCCCCCCCCCCCCCTTTCCCCTCATGATTGTTGAACTTGTTCTTGCTGTAGTTTACGTTCGTGTATGTTATAGTATGTTTGACGTACTGGTACATTTTTTCCATCTGACTTAGCGAATAAACTGCTGTTTATGATTCTTTTTACATTTTTTCCCCCTTTTTTTGTTTAGAAAATCTGTCGCCATTGAAGATGTTCAACGTAACCTTGAGCAGGGTACAAAAATGTGGTTACACTGGATATAAATTAAATGCATACATTACCCAGTGTGAGACAGAGAACGAAAGAGTGCAAGAGCGTGAACTTGAGAGTGAAGTTACAGCTGGGAAACATGACAGCAAAAAGTCAGACAAAGAAGAATGAGTACAAAAGCTACGATTAGGAAAAAGAGAAGAAAAGAAAATAGAGAGAGGGGAGAGAGAAGAGAGAGAGAGAGAGAGAGAGAGAGAGAGAGAGAGGAGGAGGAGAGAGAGAGAGAAGAGAGAGAAAAGAGAGACAGAAAGAGAGAGACAGAGACAGAGAGAGGCAACATGAATTGAGTTTAAAAAAATAGCACTTGAATATAGTAGCAAAAATGATGTTAATACTGGTGATGATAATCAATATGGTGTTTCATCTACTACCAAACGCCCTACATTTGATAAGCCACTGATGAGATTGGCTGCTTTTTACAAGTTTGAAACGCATGTTCCTTCTTGTGCGTGGCCGATCGAAAAATGGCCTGTGTCTTCGTCTTCCCTTGTTCGTGACAGCGTAATGCACTATACTATACTCTTATACTATATTCTTTCTTCTAAACAATCCATAACTTGGGACGATTTGAAAGGAAATTTGTCTTGAAAGAAATGAATGTGCAGATTAAGGTTTCCATGAAAGCAATCGTGCTGTTCAGCCTGACGCCAGTGAAGCATTTGCTGCGTTTTTGATTCGTTCCAGCCACTTTCTTGACTGATGAATGGATTTTTCGAGGATCACTCGGGATTTCGAAAATGTACATGACTTGTTTTTGCGTGAGCATATTTACGAAAGCGCGTACAACGACTCAGCAGTTTTTCTTTGGAACATACCATTAAGACCGTTGAAGACGTGTGCAAACTTGCGGACATGCAACAAAGTGTACCACGTCCCGAGTAAATGTTTGCGCGGAAGCTAGATTTTAAACTGTTTGAAACGAATGTCAGATCTTATCCTTCTCCACTTCCATGTTGGACAGAGCAGCGATTTAATTATCGTAGGGGTGGTCAATACACTTATAATCAGGGTTCTAATTTTTGCCCGAGATCAGCCTCAGAGTGCTCTTCCGT
>CM031628.1:52478600-52497065 GCA_018398815.1 Conus ventricosus | reverse complement strand
AAATTGAGCAAACACCTTCTACAAGCTCTTTCTTAGCTAGTGCTTTGATGTAAAAACCATAAGTCTGCTTATTGTTCTGATTAATACTTATGATCTTTGTACTATCTGTAAACAGTATCACGTCTAATGCTTGTCAAGCGGCTCCCCTAAAGTGGGAGCGTTGGGAGAAACCCTTAGAGGCACTAGATTAGCTTTTACAGACATGTGTATACGTTTACAGTGATTGGTTTGTTTTGCTCTTCAAACTGAGATTGTGTTTATACTCACTGGAAAAGGTTATGTTATCAAAGTTCAGCTCTTGCTTATATTGTTCATAATTAGAAACTCTGTTTGCATGATTTTTTGACAGGATGTAGATGCGCTAAAACACACCACATAAAACACATGTTGTCAGAATTATGTATGTTTAAAACTCCCCGTTTTAACTCTAACTCTTTTGGGAGAGGAAGGTAAGACTGCGATTATAGGATAAAACTTTGTTTGTCTCAATCTTATTTCAAGGACTTTCCCTTCAGACCAGCCAGAACCCCTTAACTTTGCCTCCTCACTTGCATGGTTAAACTGTGTAAGCATGTAGTCGGCCCAGCCAGAGTTAAAGTCGTGATAGCTGATTACTTCTTTCTGCCTTGTTGAAACCCAGACTGGCATGTTAGTATCATCAGCGTTATATAATCAATCAGAACAGCTAACAACACTTTTACTGGCGGCTCCATCTGAAGAGACTCTGGGATTTTAGAGATAGCATGTGCTATGCTTTCATGAACATTTGTGGGGTTAATAATATCCATGTCTACTTCGCTAAACATATTGCCTAATTGTTTGTCACTACCAAATATTTCTTCCATCGTATATAGTTTTCCGTCCTCGAATTTACTTGTGGTCGTCATTTTTAAAGCCACAATATTTACGTAGATTAAAAAAAATAAATGTATATAAAAGTAAGTAACCCGGGCTTTTTATTCTTCGCCCAAGTGCCGCAACACTTCAAGACATGTTAGCCTTACAATAACGCCTGCTAATATTTTAGCTTTTTCTGAATCACTACAGTCAATGTTTATCACTTTGATTGCTTCGTTAAATAGTTCACTATTATCTTTTATTATATTGTTTACATCATTCTCAAACCCAAATTCACTAAAATCAATGTTTAATACTTTCATTGTTTCATCAAATAGTTCATTACAATTCTTTAAATCAGATTCACTGAGTTCGGCAGCCATTTTTAAATCTAAAATAAATAAAAAAATAATTGTAAATTCAACTGTTATTTATGTCTTTTCTAATCGTAAAACTTGATCTTCATTAAAGCAAATAGCTACTCCTTCAGAACTGGTAGAAACAGTCAGATTAACATCTTCAGGAGCCATATTATCAACTAATATGGCAAACAACTTTACAACTGGTTGGGGCCAAGAATTTGGTATTTTACTGACCGCTTCTACTACACTTTCTCGCATGTCTATTCGATTAAAAAGATCAGTAATTAATTCTTCAAACCGTTCTTTAACTCTTCTATATTGCCCTCCTCTCCCAATCCAACTCGTAAAGTATATTAATAAGCTCTGTAGCTACGTCGGCCTTCATTTTTTAAACCAGAATAAACACGACAATTAAAAAAATTAAGTAATCAGTTTCTCTCGTTTTATGCAAGAATCAGAAGAAGTTATATGTGTTTCCAGTCTGGGAGTAGTATTGTCAAACCATATATATTTTTAGTTGATTTTATGTTCCTGGAGAGAAGTAAATATGTTTGTTCACGATCACCCATCTTATTCTGCATGGAAACCCCCGTTTTAAAACACTAATAACGTCGATTTTAGAGGTTTTTGGATGATAATTTTTTTGTGAAACAGGTGTTAATTTTGGCCAAAACTGATATGTGAGGACGTGATTTGTATGTGAAAAGGGGGGTTTTCGTGCAGAATAACATGGGTGGTCTTGAACCAACATATTTACATTCTCTCGAGTAAAGAGCTGCCTGCGAGCGCTTCATTCAGTCGTTTCCCGTGTAATCCAGTCAATATTGATCAATATTGTTCACTCAATTTCCTTACAACCTTCATTCTTTCCATTTCTCACGCAGGGTGCATGCTATAGGTAACGTGTCAACGACCAAACTGGCCCTCTCTTCCAAAAGTTAATGATAGGATTTTGCGTGTGTACAAGATGTTATGCGTGCGTTTACACACGGAATCTCGGTTTATAGTCTTCTTCAAAGGACTGTATGGGAAATTGAGTCAGGAGCAATGTTGACCCCGAGGGAAAAAAAATTCCCTGCACCGCAACAGTCCGGCGGATATTCGAACCCGCAACCCCAGGTTCACCAAGATTACGAGTCCGGCGCTCTGCCACTGAGCAATTCCAGCCTGTCAACCTCGGGGTATGTCAGTGGAGGAAGGACTAGCGCACAGCCCAAACACACTCACAGCTTGCTTACAACCTCATTCATATATCATGCATTCCTCAAATCAAACTACTAGTAAAGTCTATAACTTTACTACACATGATCATAGAAAACATCAATGCCCCAGGAATCAGACAAAATAAAACATTCTCTTTTCCCTTGAACTTCACAAAACCATTTATCTAAATCATCATGACTAACCCGGTATAAAAGATCTTCTACTTACCTGGCCAGGTGATCTTAAACTATTTACGAATCACTGTCTTTCCTTTTCTTCTTTTTTTTTTCTTTTCACTGTCACTTTCACAAACACCAGTCACGACACAACTGCTGGCACTGGTCAGGTCGGACTGCTGGCACTGGTCAGGTTAGACTGCTGGCACTGGTCAGGTTACTGGCGTTTGGCCTGTGGTTCTGCCTGGTGAAAGTGGCGCCGCCAGGTATGAAGTCGAACCCCGGTTCAAATCGAACAGTGACTACCATACAGGCATTGATCTGTTCTCCTTCTTTCTTCCTGCATTAACGCATGCACTCTCTCTCTCTTCTAGTCTGCTGTATCAGATGGGCATAGTTGCCTTTTATTCTTTTCTTTTTTTTCTCTTCATCGATTAGCAACTCTCTCTCTCTCTCACCATCTCTCCATAGTCCTTCCTCTGCAGACTCTATATAGTGCTACTGCTTCAACTCGGTTCTCTTGACTCCTATCATCTCTCTGCTTTTCTTTCGAGCAGGGGACTACTCTCAGAACCTCTTCCTCTCTCTGTCTGTTCTCTCTCCTCCACATCTCTGTTGAACTTTCTTATTCTCTTCCTATGTGTCAAAGGGTGAGTACTATTGGTCAAAATTTTTCCGCCTTGTACCGCCGTTACCTCCCTCTAATTTCATTGGACATGCAAATCATGACAGGCACATCCACCCGCCTTCTCTCTGTGGTGGTCAATGGGTCATTTAATTAATTAGCTTGATTTCACCCCCACTACACAATGCCTTCCCCTTCCTACTTTAGCTGGCGACGCCTGGCTTAACTGTGGACACAGGTCTTGTAAATTAGCCAGATCAGTCTGGCCCAGATGTAGCGATCCGTCTGGCCAGACCTATTGAGACGTTGGTCAGCCACTCAGACTGTCTACGGGGACGGTGCTGTCTCCGTGGAGGATTAGGATTAGCCTCCTCACTGTGCCCAAAATTGGCTGAGGCGACACATGAAGTCGTCTGCCTGGCGCCCAGATGTCTGAGTTCGGCTTAAGTCCGACTGAGCTGGTTGGTGACTGACCACGATTTCGGGTTTTTTTTTGTCCGTGACAATTTCCCCCTTGCAAAAGACTATGCTCAGCATTGTCTCAAAACAACGGTAAAAAAACAACAACAACCGAATTTGCTGACACCACAGCTACACGTGCAAGGTTTTGCAAAATGATTTACAACAAACAGTTCACAAATTATGAGCATATATCAATAGTGATATCACCCCAATGGTTTATCATTGGCGTGCGCTTTTACCTTATTTCAACTCATTTTCTGAAAACCCTCTGTGCGCACCTATGCGATTCCCCTACCTGCGGATTTGCCATCTCTTCTTTTCACAACTACTATGAAGAGCACAATCTGATATGATCACGATCCATGACACCTCACTGAGGAATCTCCATCCTCACTTATCGCAAACAATGCATCACTACACAAGCGACTGTATGCTCCAAGCATAACTACATTTACATGAACAAGTCTCACAAAGAAAATATGAACAAGTCTCACACAGAAAGTATCAACCATAGCCAACTGGGAATGAACCCATATCCATCAACATACTGTAATCAACACATATTATTAACAAAGTAGCTATGCACCCCGGATATGACTGACTTCCTCTGAGTTGCAGCTTGCCAGACTACACGGCTTAAATAGTCAGCCCCTACATTCTGTCGACCTGGGATGTACTGGACTCGATACCTGTAGGGCTGCAGTGCCATTGCCCAACGCAGCACCCTGCTGTTTTTCAAACTGCGCCTCCTGCAGGAACTTGAGTGGTTGGTGATCAGTCTCTATCACGAACTCTTTCCCATACAAGTATTTGTGAAATTTCTGCACGGCCCACATGACAGCCAAACACTCCTTCTCTACTGTTGCGTACCCTTCTTCACACTTTGTCAACTTCCTGCTAGCATACCTCACAGGACACTCGACCCCTTCGTGCTCCTGCAACAATACTGCCCCTATCCCACCACCTGATGCATCTGAACGCAACAGAAATGGTTTAGACATATCAGGTAGCTTCAAGATGGGACGGAACCTAGTCGTTCTAGCACTGTCTGCAGTGCTTGCTCTGCAGCGTCTGCCCACTCGACCACTGCCGGTTTCCCTGCTTTGACCAAATCACTGAGAGGACTCGTGATTGCTGTGAAATTTGGAACAAACTCCCTGTAGAAACCAATAAAACCTAGCAGACTCCTGACTTCTGTTTTGGTCTTTGGTCTCTCAAAAATTCATCATCTTCTCCACCTTTCCCTTTTTGGCTGCTTTGTGTCGCCTCCAACAACAAAACCTAGGAACTCCAGGCTTGGAAAACCAATCTGGCACTTTGTTGGTCTGGCTGTGAGATTGGCTTGTCTCAACCTCTCTAAAACTGCTGCTAGCTGCCTCATATGCTCCTCCATGTCTCAGATGCTGTCAGAATGTCATCCATGAAATTCACTACGCCTCCCAAACCCGTCAATAACTTCCTCATCATCCGAGAGAAAACTGCAGGTGCGTTGACCATACCAAAAGGAAGTACTCGCCACTGGTATAGCCCCATAGGAGTGGAGAACGCTGTGACTTCCTTTGAGTCCTCACTCAAGGCTATTTGCCAGTACCCCTTGCTCAGATCTATCTGGTGAAATACTTGCTCTTGCTTGTGGCGACCTGAGCGAATAGGTCTTCCACGTTTGGTATGACTTCTGCATCGACCTTGGTGACACTGTTCAGACGTCTATAGTCAACACAGAATCGATGCTCACCTGACTTTTTCCTCACTAGGACGACGGGTGCACTATACGATGATTTGGACGGTTCAATCACCCAAGGTCCAACATCTTTTCCACCTCCTCCTCGATCACTTGCCTGGTGGCATACGGGACCGGGTAGGCTTTCACATGTACGGGTTTTTGCGATGTTAGCTCCACCGTACAGGTCTCAAGAGTTTTCCTGCCTGGTTTATCAGTCAGGGACGCACTATACTGTCTTGGGAGCCCCTTAACTTCGTCCTGTCTCCTACTGTCTAGCCCTTCATACAGTGACACATCCCTGTATGACTCTTCCCCTGGAAACTCAGGCAACAAAATCTCCCCCTCTTTGCTGGGTCTCATTCACCTCCATCAATGATTGCTGCTGCGCCTACGTGCTGAATCTCACGCTGAATATATTTGCGGAGCAAATTCGCATGGAAAAGTTTTTGGATTCCCATTGACATCGATCCAGTATCCTGATCTACCTTTTTTCAATGATGGTGAAGGGTCCTTTCCAATGCATCAGCAGCTTGTTGTGATCTGTGGGAAGCAGTAACATGACTTGATCTCCTGCCTTGAGGGATTGCTTCCTCCCCTTCCTGTCATATTGCTTCTTCTGAACGACCCTAGCCTCATGTAAACTTTCCCTTGCAACCTTACATGTCTCATACCTCTGCCCACCTTTGGGACAGGGTGAGATTGGGCCAATCAGATCAACAGCCACTCTCCTGAAGGAGTGTCAATTATAGGGGCTGTTTAAGAGGCGCCTTCCTCTTCACCCCTCTTGTGGCTGACCTTTGACACACATCACATGACATGCAGAACCGCTTTATGTCTGCCATTGCCCCTGGCCAATGAAAATCATCAAAGATTCGGTCAGCTGTTTTGCCGGTGCCGAGATTGACCCGCCATGAGCGACTCAAGACCCACTGACATGACAGTGTCACGATAACATGCTGGTACCTCTAATTGAGTTGTCACCTTACCTGTCTTCCCCATGGTGAACACTCGGTACAGCAACCCCCTTTCACCAGAAATTCTGTCTCACCTCCTCTAACCACCTGTTTCTCTCCACCTCTTGCCAACTCCCAAGACTTCACGAGCGAAGGGTCTTGTTCCTGCGCTGCCCTAAACTCATCAGGCGACACATCTATGCCTGACTTCCTTCCTGGAACGACTAACGGTTTATCAACCTTTTCCTCCTTCTTGCTCCGTGTTTGAACTGCTGCCCTGTACCAGTCAACAACTCAGGATCCCCTGGATCCCTTGCACCTGGAATATTTCCAATGATCAAATCATAAAGGGTTTCTCCATCACCAGCGCAGACAACTCGCCTGAGAAGTAAGGGGTACGTACTTCTATCTTAGCAACTGGGAACTTCTTCACAGTGCCATCGATTAGAGTACAGGTCTGGATTTGCCCTGTCAAATCCCCTTCCTCGACCAGCGTTGTTCTTACTACACCACATGAACAACCAGTGTCTCGTAACACTTTCACCCTCTGCTGGCCAATCCACCCTTCTTCCACTGGTAATGAACCACTCAGCCTAGTGCCCTCCATCCCTGACACTGACTGCTGTCCAGCACGAGCCATAGGCCGCACTCCACCCTCTTCAGATCGGATCCCTTTTGGTTCCACTGCAGGTCGTTTCCCTGGCGACCCTTATCAACCTCTTGCAAGGCTGCTGCCTTATGGAACCTCATGCGACAATCCCTCGCCCACATGTCCCTTCTTGTGACAAATGAAACACCTATTGTCCCTTCCTCCTTCTTTCTGCCCCACCACTGGGTTTGCAGACTTTGCAGAAAACTCCCCTAGTCTCCATGCACTCTTCTCACCTGTGCTTGGCACCTGTTTTCTCCTGCACCTTAGTGCCCAAACGTGCCTCCCTGTACACCTCTGTTAACTTCAGCAACTCCCCTGCTGTCTCTGGCTGTCTCTCTTTCAAATGTATAGTTAACTCAGGGCCGCAACCTGACAAAACCTGTTCTTTCATAACTAGCTCTTTCAATTCAGCGAACTCCTTTTTCTACCACTCAAACTCTAACCACTTCTCAAAATAGTGATCTAAACGTGCAACCAAACTGAGTGTACGTTTCACCTGCTTGCAATCTAGCTGATCGAAACTTCTTTCTGAACCCCTCCTCTGTGAGGTCAAATCCCTTCATCAAAGACTCCTTCACAGCACCAAAATCAGATTGTTGGTCTGCTGGTAACGCAGTGAAAATCTGTAATGCCTTACCCGTCAATAGCGCTGACAAATGACTGCCCATTCTTCTGAAGGCCAACCCTGACTAGTGGCAAAACGTTTCAAAACGACTGATGTATGCATCAACCGAATCTGATCCTTCAGAGAATTTTGGCAACTTTGGTCGGGGGGCATAACTGCGCACAGGGTCACTGGAAACTGAACTACCATCATCGGTGGTCTCCCTCTGTGTTCTCACTTTTTCTAACTCTAATTGAATCCTTAATTTTTCTGTTTCCTGCTTTATTCTTTCTGTTTCCTGCTTCATTCTTTCTGTTTCCCTGCGTTTCCCTTATTCTTTCTGTTTCCTGCTTCATTCTTTCTGTTTCCTGCTTCATTCTTTCTGTTTCCTGCGTTTCCCTTATTCTTTCTGTTTCCTGCTTCATTCTTTCTGTTTCCTGCTTCATTCTTTCTGTTTCCTGCTTCATTCTTTCTGTTTCCTGCGTTTCCCTTATTCTTTCTGTTTCCTGCTTCATTCTTTCTGTTTCCTGCGCTTCTACTGCGACACGGCGTCTTTCCGCTCGCTCATCTCTTTCCATCTTTTGTTGGGCTTCAACGAATGCTCGTAGCTCTTCTCCCGAGTAGCCTAAATCACGAGCGACGCTCACAAATTGTTCAATAGGGGTGTTCTTTTCGTCCGCCATTATATCTTTTTTTTTTTTTTTGAACGAGATTTTATTACTACGACAGCCAAACTGGTGGTTACCGACACGAGTGACGTAATAGCACAATCCTATGAATGACAATATTAGCTTGGGACAACGTAATTATTTTTATAAGACGCCTAGCGCCTGACCCAACCATGAGAGCGAATTATAGGCAATCTGTGCGAAATAAGTACTCTGGGGGTGAAATGTCAAGCCTAGTGTTAAATATCTTGGAAGCAATGCCAAGCCTAGTATTTAACTATCTTGGAAACATACAGTAAGACACTACCTTGCCTTAGGATCACAATACTTGAATCCCACCCAGCTTCCTCTCTGAGAAGTTGAACAATTATAATAAATGGGCCAGAATATCCTGACAAGCTCGCCAATAAATTTTCAACCTCGGGGTATGTCAGTGGAGGGAAGGACTAGTGCACAGCCCAAACACACTCACAGCTTGCTTACAACCTCATTCTATAATCATGCATTCGTCAAATCAAACTACTAGTAAAGTCTATAACTTTACTACACATGATCATAGAAAACATCAATGCGCATGGAATCAGACAAAATAAACATTCTCTTTTTCCTTGAACTTCACAAAACCATTTATCTAAATCATCATGACTAACCGGGTAATAAACGATCTTCTACTTTACCTGGCCAGGTGATCTTAAACTATTTACGAATCACTGTCTTTCCTTTTCTTCTTTTTTTTTTCTTTTCACTGTCACTTTCACAAACACCAGTCATGACACAACTGCTGGCACTGGTCAGGTCGGACTGCTGGCACTGGTCAGGTTAGACTGCTGGCACTGGTCAGGTTACTGGCGTTGGCCGTGGTTCTGCCTGGTGAAAGTGGCGCCGCCAGGTATGAAGTCGAACCCCGGTTCAAATCGAACAGTGACTACCATACAGGCATTGATCTGTTCTCCTTCTTTCTTCCTGCATTAACGCATTGCACTCTCTCTCTCTTCTAGTCTGCTGTATCAGATGGGCATAGTTGCCTTTTATTCTTTTCTTTTCTTTTTTTCTCTTCATCGATTAGCAACTCTCTCTCTCTCTCACCATCTCTCCATAGTCCTTCCTCTGCAGACTCTATATAGTGCTAATGCTTCAACTCGGTTCTCTTGACTCCTATCATCTCTCTGCTTTTCTTTCGAGCAGAGACTACTCTCAGAACCTCTCCCTCTCTCTGTCTGTTCTCTCTCCTCCACATCTCTGTTGAACTTTCTTATTCTCTTCCTATGTGTCAAAGGGTGAGTACTATTGGTCAGAATTTTTCCCGCCTTGTACCGCCGTTACCTCCCCTCTAATTTCATTGGACATGCAAATCATGACAGTCACATCCACCCGCCTTCCTCTGTGGTGGTCAATGGGTCATTTAATTAATTAGCTTGATTTCACCCCCACTACACAATACCTTCCCCCTTCCTACTTTAGCCGGCGACGCCTGGCTTAACTGTGGACACAGGTCTTGTAAATTAGCCAGATCAGTCTGGCCCAGACGTAGCGGGTCCGTCTGGCCAGACCTATTGAGACGTTGGTCAGCCACTCAGACTGTCTACGGGGATGGTGCTGTCTCCGTGGAGGAATTTGGATTAGCCTCCTCGCTGTGCCCAAAATTGGCTGAGGCGACGCATGAAGTCGTCTGCCTGGCGCCCAGATGTCTGAGTTCGGCTTAAGTCCGACTGAGCTGGTTGGCGACTGACCACGATTTCGGTTTTTTTTTTGTCCGTGACACAGCCCCATTGGGACTGGAGACGAACTGACTGCCCGAAGCAGACCTGGAGAAGATCCGTCAAAACACAAGGCAAAGTCTGCCGGAGAGACATGGGCGCTACAACTGAAAGGAGTTGGATTTTATTTTTGAAAATACTTGTTGATATTATTTTTT
Organism: Conus ventricosus; assembly: GCA_018398815.1. NCBI lineage: Eukaryota > Metazoa > Mollusca > Gastropoda > Neogastropoda > Conidae > Conus > Conus ventricosus. Next base: position 52,486,885 of record CM031628.1, on the reverse strand, counting down.
TTTTTCCCATTTGTCACAGGTCATCACTTGTCTCTCAAACCCATGGAAACAGCCAGGCAACACAATGTTCATTCAAAACATTGCACTAGTGTTTCTGATTAGCATGTCACTTATTTGTTTTAAGTCCATACAGAAAGGAAGACAGATTTCTGAATTACGTCACAGAATGTGTCAGGATGGTCAAAAAGAAACAACAAAAGCGTCTGACAGTTGATGTACGAGTTTGGCAGTTCTAGGGACTGCAGTACAGCTACTCTGTCAAGAGCTGTGTATTGTCTCTTCTGACATATCTATCTGTCTGTCCGTCCATCTGTCTGTCTATCTATCTATCTATCTATCTATCTATCTATCTATCTATCTATCTATCTATCTATCTATCTATCTATCTATCTATCTATCTATCTATCTGTCTGTCTGTCTGTCTGTCTGTCTGTCTGTCTGTCTGTCTGTCTGTCTGTCTGTCTATCTATCTATCTATCTATCTATCTACCTACCTACCTACCTACCTACCTACCTATCTATCTATCTATCTATCTATCTATCTATCTATCTATCTATCTATCTAACGATCTAACTATCTATCTATCTATCTATCTATCTGTCTATCTATCTATCTATCTATCTATCTGTCTATCTATCTATCTATCTATCTATCTATCTATCTATCTATCTATCTATCTATCTATCTATCTATCTATCGATCGATCGATCGATCGATCCATACATCCATCCATTCATCCATCTATCTGTGTCTGTTTCTCTGTCTGTTTCTCTGTCTGTCCATCCGTCTGTCTGTCCGTCTGTTTATCTACCTATAAATTTTGACAATGACACCACTAGTTTCAGAATATGAATATAGTGCACCTAAACTTTCATGGGAAAATTGAACACACACACACACACACACACACACACACACACACACACACACACACACACACACACACACACACACACACACACACACACACACACACACACACTGAGTGCTACAATTTATTGTCAGATCAACTCATAGTCGTACTGACATTTAAGACAACATCATGAAAAGAATGTCAATATCCTTTTGAAAAAAAGGAACATAATTCACACACACACACACACACACACACACACACACACACACACACACACACACACACACAACACACACACACACACACACACACACACACACACACACACACACACACACACACACACATACACACACACGCGCGCGCGCACGCACACACACACACACACACACACACACACACACACACACACACACACACACACACACACACACACACACACACACACACACACACACACACACACACACACACACACACACACACACACACACACAAACACACAAACACACACACTGGGCCAACATACTCTGGTATGCAGAAACATCAATTTTATGTCGCCACATGTATGCAATACACGGGAGTCAAAGATCATCAGAGTACGACAGGCTGACACATTACTCGTCAGAGTCGAACAGCTTATGGGTGTATATGCATTGGGGCGGGGAAGTGGAGGGGGGGATGGGAGGGGAAATTAAAAAAAAAACTTGCTCTACAGGCAAATTAGACGCCGAACCATACTGATATGGTATATACCTAGCACTTTTTTTTTTATTTCAAACATTCGCGAATTGGAAAAAATATCTGTTGGGGAGGTGGGGTGATGGGGTGGGGTGATGGGGTGGGGTGGTTGGGGTGGGGGGTAGGGTGGAGGTGTTAATAATATCTTTCAAGTGGATGTGATTTAATGATAAACTGGGGGATTACAACACTTTCTTGTTGGTTTAGTCACATCCCATCTGGGAGATTACAACACTTTCTTGGTTTAGTCACATCCCATCTGGGGGATTACAACACTTTCTTGTTGGTTTAGTCACATCCCATCTGGGGGATTACAACACTTTCTTGTTGGTTTAGTCACATCTCATCTGGGGGATTACAACACTTTCTTGTTGGTTTAGTCACATCCCATCTGGGGGATTACAACACTTTCTTGTTGGTTTAGTCACATCCCATCTGGGGGATTACAACACTTTCTTGTTGGTTTAGTCACATCCCATCTGGGGATTACAACACTTTCTTGTTGGTTTAGTCACATCCCATCTGGGGATTACAACACTTTCTTGTTGGTTTAGTCACATCCCATCTGGGGGTTACAACTCTTTCTTGTTGGTTTAGTCACATACCATCTTTGGTTCCGAGCTGAATCTTCAAGGTATTGTTTCTGTCTTATGTTCCAGATTGAACTTGTGAGAAAGTGAATATCTTCAGAAGAAGAAAGAAGGACCACACAATTCAAAACATCAGATGTATTTCTTGCATCTTCCTTTGCATCAAAATCAGCTAAGTCATTGCCACGTAAACAGGAATGCCTTGAAACCCATAACAACGTTATATCAGTACCCCGTGTTATTAACTGATGAATTAGATGTAAGATCTCACATACCATGTCTGAACGACTAGACTTAGAGTGACAGAGTAGAGCAGTAAGCACTGATTTTTAATCCGATAATATGAGTATTTGTCTAGGTAAAACAGATATATCAAGAATGAAATCCAGTGCTTTCAAAATGGCAAATAAATCTGTTATAAATATAGAGCATCCTAGGTAATATGGAATTCCTTTCTCATGTTAAGCGCTGGTATTACAAGAGAAGCCCCCAAATCGGAAGTATATGAAACAGATACATTGCAAATGTGTAGATAGGAATCGTCTTACAGATTTATCAAGTCTTTGGCATAGAGTGAAAGTAATGGAGGATGATTGTTTCAATTAAGATCTCCGTAAGCGTTCAGTCCCTCACCTCCGAGACACACCAGGAGACAGACTCTCTCTTGTTCAGCGACCCATTTATGCGACACCTGGTCAACAGGATCTCGCATCACCTTTCAGCTGCGGCGGACAGCGCAGCCAGGAGCCACTTTAACTGCCTGTTAGTAGCTAGAGTTGCCGTGCTGGCACGGTGCTCTTGCTCCCTGGTGCTTAAGGCACTGCCCGCCAAGCGCCCTAATATCCCCTCTAGGCCGAAACCGAAACAATCCTACCAGAATATTTGTTTCGGCCAGCAGACACAGTCCCTAAGGTGACTGGGGGAGTCGCCCATGGGAAACTCCACCCTTTATAATCCCATCTCACAGACGCTACCTACTTCTCGCCTGGCAAGATCGGGGTTCCAGAAAATCTGGGAAGCAGTCGTACTTACACTAAAATATGTTCGTAATGGGTTCCGACAAACGGCCTTAGCGTAGCAGACGACACTCGCCTTGAAGTATTGATTTTCCCAAGGTCTCGTCCTAGTTTTGTATAGTCTCGTTTCGCGTGAAGACGCGATACTTACATCCGCCATTTTCCCGTCGGTGCTCAAGGCAATCGACATGTCAGGAAAGTGTGCGTTTCAGGATCTTGGGGTCAAGGTAAGCAGTACTGGTTGTTAGGATCCCCAAAACATTATGTTCTATGTTCTGTGTACGAACGATCGCCTCATTTGCCATCTATGGGCTCTCAAACCACACACTCATGCTGACTATGGCCACAAAAAAAGCACATGGCTCAGTATCTTAAATACACGCTCGTTCGTGTTCCTGTCTTTACAAGCGGACGGGTAGGGAGAGTGGCACTAGTTCAACCTCTACACTCCCCCTCCATCTCGGGCTGTCCCCTTTTGAGAACCCTCATACCTCGGGAGTGCAGGACGCACAGTGAGCGACGGGCAGGCTCCCCTCCCCCGCTTCCAACCTCAGGTCTCGCACCGACTTGTTCTCCTGCCCGCGGTCAACACTTCGGTGCCTTGTTATGTCAACAGAAAGGGTGGGAGAAGGGGGCTCGCTCCCTCAGCCTCTCCCTCCTTTCCCCTGCTTCCAACTCCAAGTCTCGCACCGACTTGTTCTCCTGCCCACGGACAACACTTCGGTGCCTTGTTGTGTCAACAACAACAAAAAAGGGGGTGGGGGAAGGGGGCTCGCTCTCTCAGCCTCTCCCCCCCCCCCCGAATAGAGGCCCCTCTCCACTGTTGCCGTGCGGGGATTCACCCTCTGCGCGACACACATAGCGGGGTTCCTCCTCCTCACTGAGTGAAGGGACCCTCAGCAGGCTAACCCTCAGCCCAGTGGAGAACAGTGTTCAGGCCCATAGTCGCTCACCCTCCCTGGTCTGGCCTCATAACATACGCCTTCCCTCCACTCCCAATCCCCACAGGGTGAGCCCTTTTCCAAGGGGAGAGATGGCCTTCTGGGCTCATCTCTTTTCCTCCATCTGGCCTTCCAATTTTCAGATAGGTAGTTCCTATCTCTCCTATCTTCGTTAGACTCTCAGCTAGCTCCATTCGGGGGTACTTGGAACCCGCACCCCAGGCGCTCCTCCCAGTCCTCTCTAGATGCTTCCAAGATGGGCAGATCGGCCTACGCCAGGCGTATAAGGATCTCCCCGTCTTATCTCCCCGGGCCCATGAGGGCAGGGCGCTGGCCACTTGCACAGCGATTCAGCGCTCTGTCCTCTTGCACCACATCCTTGAGGCAGCCTACTGGCATCCGGAAAATCCCTTCATAAGCCTTTATTTTAGGGGTGTCCGCATGACCGGGGGCTGATGGTTCTAGGGACTTCTTTTTGCGGCTAACGCAGCCGTATCTATTCCTCTGCTAACCCCAAGAACCATTAGGGCACTAAGTCCTCCTCCGATTCCTTTGAATTCTGCTATGGTCTGACATGGTAACGTATATGACGCCAAAATGGGGAGTTTGTATTATACTCCTGTTTGGCTAGCATACTTACCATGTCAGACTCTAATGCCCACCCTACCTTCCCCGCTAGCACTATGGTTCTCAGGGTTACCTTGTGCATTGGCCTCGTTGAATGAGGAACAGGAAGTTTACACCGGTTTCTTCCCTGGCGGAAGTAGTGTGGACGTCACGGGATGGTCTTATTACTGCATTAGCCACAAAAAATATCGGCCTGCAGAGCTAACTAACTGCCGTGGAATGCTATGGTCTGACATGGTAAGTATACTAGCCAAACAGGGAGTATAATGCAAACTCCCATATTGGATGTAATGTCGGTTTTTAACCGAGAGTCAGTGCCAAACAGAACAAGTTCCTTTGATTATATGATTTCATGTACACAAGAGCAATTGTCTTTTAAGAAATTATGAGATCACTCACAAGAAACATGTTGTCACGTCGCATGTGAAAAGTAAATGAACTATAGTTCCCTTTTCAGACCTACAAAAAGTACTTTTATTATTTTCAGTGATATTCATTTTTTCAAGAACAATATTAGTAACTAGGATCCTGTGAATTATTCTCATTTGAAACCATTTTAGTTTGATTTCTTTTTTTTTGTGTGTGCGCAGAAATAGCTTTTTCCAGTTCAGTTCTTTACCTGTTTCATTGTTCCATTTCTCACAGCATCTTGTGTGTGAGTTATCTGCATTTAAGAATTCATAATAAAGTCGAGCTCCTTTCTTTACGCTCCAAATGATACTGAGAGCCTTTTCAGTGTTTTAGCTATATTGCTAGTGAATCTGATATTCCTCATTCGAATGTATTGTCTGAGAGATTGTACGCACCTAGATATAGCATAAAGTTTGTTTGCACAGCATGTTTGTGCTTGCATTCTTCATAGCTCATGCTTGGTTAATCAAATTCGCAAATCGATATACACCTTTGTCTATCCATTCCTTGAAACATATAGTTTTCCCGTCGGCTGAATGTTTTTATTGTAAAAAATGTTTTCAGCCTGGAATTCGCTAGATCCTCAATTCTTTCTTTATTACCAATATTTCATATGCTTGAAGTGTCATTCCAAAAGGCATTAGTTTTCTTTGGTTAAGTGGTAAAGCAAAGCAATATTTCTCGAGATCTTTTATCAAAGGATACTATTTTTCTATCACAGACTTCCACTTGTAATGACTGAATTTAAGTTTTCTGATCCATGTAAGTTTCAGTGCCATTGTCATGTGTTTAAGTGAAGATATTCCTGATCCTCCATTTGTTGCATTTTTAACTGTTGTTTTTCAGGCTGTCCTATCTTGTTGTTATTCCATACGAATTGAAAGCATTGCTTTTGAAGCTTTTCCAAAAAGCTGTTTGGTAAGTTAGATAGCACGATGCAAAAATATATCAGTTTTGAGAGAATCAGTGGTTTTAAAACGGCTACTCTGCCAACAAGCGTAATAACCCCCATACTCCAGGCGTTGAACAACGATTTTATTTCAAGAAATTTTGTAATTCAGTTCTATGCAGTGTGATAGTTCCGGAATGAACCATATTCCAAGGATCTTAAGCTGTTTTGGATTCCAGCCTATTTTAAGGTGGGCATATATTTTGTCTTTGAAAACACTTTGCTTCCCAACCAAACGGCTTTTGTTTTTCAATATTTATATACAACCCAGATACGTTTGCAAATGTGTTTAAGTCTCTATTGAATATTCAAATAATGTTCTGTCCCCTTTGTTTGTCAGCTGCGTATCATCTGAAAACTGAGACAGCTTGTGTTCAATTTGGTTAATGTGTATTCCCTTAATGTTTTTATTTTTCCTGATCACAATAGCTAATACCTCTGCGGACAATAAAAATAAAGAGGAGATATGTGGTCACCTTGTCAACAACTTCTTTGTATTTCAAACCATATTGAGCTCTGACTGTTTACTATTGCAGAGGATTTAATTCCCTTATGAAAGGTCGTGATCCATCTGCATACACCTTTACCAAATCCAAATGATTTGAATACCTTCAGCATAAATTGCCAATTCAAAGAATCGAACGTCTTTTCAAAATCTATGGAGATCAGCATGCCTGGGAGTTTCTTTGTTTCTAAGTAATGTTTTAAATCATAGATTAATCTGACGTTGTTCCCTATATATTTATTTGCCATGAACCCCGCTTGATTTTCATTGATTAATTTGGGAAGAACAGTTTTAATACGATCAGCTATGCAAGAAGACCCAATCTTATAGATAACAATGAGCAAAGATATTGGTCTCCAGTTTTTTTATGAATTCCTTAGATTTGTCTAATTTGGGGATGCATGTTATTATTCATTCTTTTTATGTATTGGATAATTCTTCATTTTGAAATGACTGGTTCAAAGCTCTAACTACAAATACACCCAGCTGTCTCCAGAATACTTTAAGAAAATGCGAGTTTTGTTCTTCCTCTGTAAATTTTGGCATTTCCTCAGTCAAGTCCGTGACATCATGTTCTTCCACTTTTCTCTCTGTGTGCAGGTTTTCATAAAAAAAACCAACATCCTTTCACTTCCTTCAGCATTTCATCGGATTTGTGTACTATCCTGTCATCGGTTACTAGTTTAGACATATATTTACCAACGAAGTGTCTCGTTTTCTAGATTACAAAACTATTTAGTTACCTGTTCACCCTCGATCGGCCACCCATCTTGCTTTTGATCTTACTAAAACCCCTTGCCTTTTTTCATCTCTCGATGTGGCTAATTCTCTGCTTAAGCAATGTAGGTTCTGCATATCATCCACAGTTTTATTTTCTTCTTCTTCTTTTTACTGCTATTTGACGCTCTAAACTGCACTGCGTTTCTTCTCTTCTTTTTTTTTCATTGTTGCATATGCAATTGTTTTTGCTCTCACTTTCAGTGACAAGAAATCCAAGAAAACCTTGACAGGCACCGTCAGTGATACATCTCCTTTAGTTGTTCTCTGTCATAATGAGCTGCAACATATTCTTCAGTAACGATATCAATTGTTCTCTGTCATAATGAGCTGCAACATATTCTTCAGTAACGATATCAATTGTTCTCTGTCATAATGAGCTGCAAAATATTCTTCGGTAACGATATCAATTACCTCATTAATTCCATCTAAAACTTACGATCTCGGAGCAGAGAATTTTAAATTTCCAATATGTTTTATGAATGGTTTGTTTACCAAATTCTAACTTTAAGCTAACCATGGAGTGATCCGATCGACATCCATAGTGGATGTTAGGATCTTCCACATAAAAAAAGATATTCAGAAATTAAGAAAAAGTCTAACCTACTTTGTTTAAGAGGGCTCATCTTTCGCCATGTGTATCTCTGCTATCAGGGTTACATTCTCTCCATATATCTGATGATTGCAGATCGTCGATCATGTTGAGAACTACATCCTGAGCTTTGGGGTTGTTACTATGCTTATAGTAACAATAATCAGTGGAAGGATCTAACACAAGGTTCAAGTCTCCAACTGCTATGATGCTATGGGTTTTAAAACTTTCTATAGTATTTTTAGGTTACATAAAAATGTGGGTTATCTCTATTAGGTC
>CM031628.1:52443600-52473600 GCA_018398815.1 Conus ventricosus | reverse complement strand
TGTTTCTGAAATTGACCTTCAGAACTGGAGCTCATTGAAACCTGGCCAACAAGATGATTCCAACCAGAGCTTAATATCTCCCACTCCGTAAAGAAGGCAAGTTCTTTTCTGGTGTCTTTTTCACTTTCACCTCTCAATACCTCCCGAAACGACGAACAAAGATTACGGTTCAGAGGACTAAAAGAATTCTAGCCGGAAAGATCCAGACCTTTCTCGATTGTGAAGCTGTTACAATGGTAACACCGGCACAGAACTAAGCATTTTGATTTAATCAGTTAGCACTGTCACCCCTGTCATAAAAATGTCTTTTTGCATAGTTGAAAGTTTACTACAAACCTTCACTGTAAATCTACAGCCTACATCATTCGTTAATTTCTTCACGCACAAAATGGTCAGAAATGTCTAATCAGTATGTATTGCTTTACCACGTCTGGTCGAGACCGTATTTATCATTTTCAATAAGGGCACAGTTTTGTTTGACGGACAGTTTGTCATTTTAGGTTGGAGCAGATGCAGCAGCTTGTAAATAATCGAGAGTTTGGGTAGAAAATTGCCTTTTTAGATCGAATTTATTATCTTTCATAGATGGTAAAACATAACAAAACTGACTAGAATTGACGACTAAAACCTAAAAGTTGTTTCTAATATGTGTATTCCAAACAGATTTAAGAACGTTCTATTTCCCAAACAAGAAAAGATTATTCAGGCTTTATGACAAATACATGCATATCACACTTGGATAAATGTTTAAACATTATAAAGCACACATATTTGTGATGAAGTGTTTGCTTTGAAAGAAAGAGCAATGAAGTATAAGTTTTTTAAACGTAATAACTTACATACAACATGTGTCCTTTGATGGGAATGTTCTATGTAAAACAAGGCATCATACACATTGATATTAATGGGTGTATATAGAAAGGTAACAATATACCTTCAAAGGTTTGCAGAGAGGCAAGCAGGGAGGTTCACTTCCACGAAACCTCTAATACTTTATTCAGATTGGTCTGCTCGTTTGTTTCTAGTTTTAATACTTTATTCAGATTGGTCTGCTCGTTTGTTTCTAGTTTCAAAGTGACGCGACGGCAGGCGGAAATGGAAACAAATTTCCAAAGGAAATTGAATGAAATCCGCCAGAGAACAGGGTGCATTTTGCGCCGAATTTGAGAAGATCAGTGATTGCTCATGCCAAAGGAAATTGAATGAAATCCGCCAGAGAACAGGGTGCATTTTGCGCCGAATTTGAGAAGATCAGTGATTGCTCGTTCTTCGTCTGTGTTGTGCTGAATGGTGTTTATCTTGCCTGAAGAAGACCTAAGAGGTCGAAACGCGTCGTGTTTTGTCTTGTAATTGGTTTGTCTCTCCTTTCTGGCGGATTTGGTTGAAATACCTTTTAAAATTTGATTGGTTCTAGTATTGAAAGTACTTTAAAACCAAGTCGGTAACTTTACAGTTTACCGACAGCACAAATATACATAACATTGCATGTTTCTATTTTGAACATTTTATACCTGCGCTTCACCGTTTGGAGGCACAAGTTCTGCTTATAGATGATAATGAAACTGAAATTGTACTGCCATGAAGCAAAGCCTATGCCAAAATGAAACTCACCAACTTGATCTAATATCTGGAGTAATACATGGGTGGTGCTTGGTTAACCTCCTCTATTCATGGTAAAAAAAACACACTAGCAAATGGCAAGCTTAGGTTCATGCAAGTTAAACAGATATTTTCAATTTGAGTCATCCATAAGTAAAGTGGCTCATCTGAAATTTGTCGTACTATTTAATTTAACTGTTATTGGATTTTGGCGCATTCTCCATCCAACAGTTTTACCCCACATTGACAGAAACACCTTTCCTTCTTTCCAGAACTTGGAAATGAGATCTGATGTATGAGACTGCTCTCAGCCGAATTGTGTGAGAAATCATCAAAAAGCACACTGAAAGTGACATGAGTATAATAATGCAGGGGCACAAGCAAAAGCATGTAGCAGAAATACTCCAGAAATATTTTATTTCTTCAAAGCCTACACTCTGATGGATCATCTCACAGCAAGGGAAATAGTTCATTTTTGAAACAAAAATTGTAATTGTAGCAAACAATGTCAGAAATATACTATTTCTTGAAATCATAATGCATTTCTTTTTCAGTATGCAGCCACAGACTTTTCCGTTTCAATTTTTTGTGTGTTCTGACTAAAGGTAAATTTTTATTAGACTCTCAGTCAGAACACACAGAAACATGAACAACCCGGAGACGGAAAGTGTCTGCTCAAATTTCCGTTTCTAGAAGAAACAGTTTCAGAACCCAGCGAGAGAAATGTTCCAGTTCTTACAACCCTTTTGTATATAAAACAGCTTACATTTTTAAATTGCCACTTTTTTCTCAGACATTGTTGAATTTGTTGAATATTGTTGTTCCTCATCTGCGTTTGAATACGTTTGTTCTTAATTCGTCAGTCCTCTCCATAATTCATTTATTACCTGTAAAATTATCATTAACCATTATTGTATAATAAAAAACCCATGCTATTTCAGAATATCAATTATATGTCCAGTATGTGCAAAATTCGTCTACGTTGAGTACTTAAATGCGTGCCTTATGAGGGAATATTCTATGCATCATAAATTTTCATATAATAAACCTACACATGTGAGCAGTTATTTTCCATTTTTAAGTTTACACATGTGAACGACCGTTGAAAAAGGACGTATGAAATGTAAAGCTATATTGGTTGCTCAGACAATGCTGGGGCAGCAGACATAGGAAAGACGATGATGATGGTAATGGTGACAACGACGAGGCTTATGTCGAGATGATGATGATAACGATGATGATGATGACGACGACGACGATGATGAAGATAATGATGACGATGACAACGATGATGAGGATGAGAATGGTAATGATGATTAAAAAATATTTTCAAAAAATAGCGACAGTACCGATAGCGTTTAGAAAAGGATATTGATGGTGATGATGATGATAAAATGGTGATGGTGGTGGTGGTGGTGGTGGTGATGATGATGATGATGGTGGTGGTGGTAATGATGATGGTGATGTGCTGGTGATGAAGATGATGACGATGGTGATGAGGATGATGATGGTGGCGATGTTAATGATGATGATGATGATGATGATGGTGGTGAAGGTGATGATGATGATGATGACGATGATGTTGATGGTGATAGTGTAGGTGATGATGGTGATGGTGATATTAACTGATAATGGGATTGTTTTCTTGTTCTGTAACACAGAAATCAGTGAAGACAAAAAGTCAAGAAGATGCTGATTACTCCGACATCGAACAGAATAAAGCAAGCACTTCTCGCATCAGACATTCTTCTTTCGAATAATGAATAGCACCATTCGTTGTCGACCCTGCGAAGAATCCAACAGCACCCCCAAAGCAGCCAGCGAAGGGTAGTAAAATGGAACAAAACAAAGGTGTGGAGAGGAAAAAGTTGCTGAAAAACTAAAAGCATTATTCAAACAGTATAAAATGTAGGGGACAATCTTTGAGCCTATGCTTGAGGATCCATTCAAGGATGCAAGGGAGATCAAAAGATATGGAACAGTCTGAGTGGTCAGCTCTGCTGTTCAATAACCCAAGAATTGTGAGTGGCTAAGAATTGTACAGAACAACCTTTACTTGGATCTCTCAAGAGATGTAATCTCCCACTGATTGACCAAACAATAGAATACTGAACAATTAAGTAGTGGGGGAAAACAAGTGCAGGTTAACAATTCCTCAGTCGTTATAGTAATGACTTGACAAAGATTTGAACTTTAAAAAAAAATTGAAGATGAAGAAAATGGGGGAATATATTATAACTATGAGAAGCCCTTCACTAGCTGCCTGAGGGAACCATCATAATCTCTCTCAAGGCACATTTATTTGTATTGCCTGCTCCTAGGCCTTTCGTCCGCTGGATCGGACTCATCAGGGAGACACGGCTGATTGTGTCTGTGCTCTTGGTGTCAAATAGAGACACGAATAGTATAAAAATGTCCTTTTAAAATCCAAAAGAGCTCAACCGTCTCTTGCTCTCTTCACAATATCCTTTTGGGGCACGCTGTCGTTCTTTTATAGCGTGCGGGACCTGATTTCGTTTCTGCATGTGTGGGTCAATCTCATTCGCTGCACGTGTGGTCTGTGGTTCTTGTTGGGGTCTGTTCAGGTGGAGTGCACTAGCAAAGATTTTCATTTGTGCCTGCAATTGTTTACTATTTCTACTTTTGTATTCAGAGTTGCTAGGTGTGGTTTACATAATATTAACCATTTTTCTGTGGAGCATAAATTGCATTTTTAAGAAATATTGTTGTATGGTGTTGCCCTTTTTATGATTTTCCATGATATGCTGTAGTCTTTTTTTTCTTTGAGTCTCCAAATGTATTTACTCAGCTCTGTTTGGTTTTTGTATTTTTCTTTTTTGAATGACTGTTTATGGTTTGCGTATCTGGTTTTGAAAGGGTTTTCAGTGATCCCTATACATGTTTCTTTTTCATTTTCTGATTTTACTGCAGCTTGGTATACAATATTGCTGTGAAGACATTTGTTGCTTAGGGGGCACTGTTCTTTGTTAGTGCAGTTGCAAGATGTCCTTTCGGCACCCTTCTCTGTTGTGTTGCTTTTCATTTTGTTAGATGAGTCAATTATGTTTTTAAGGTTGGGCATATATGAGTATGATAGTTTGATGGTGCTTTTGTCGAATATTTTGAAGAGTTTGTGTTCTTTTGGAAATGATGTTGCCAAGATTTTGAAGAATTCGTTTCCTACTTTTGTTTTTACTTGTCCATCGTATGGGGGGTTGTACCATATGATCTTCCTTTTCCTGTTTTTCTTGTTGCTGTTTGTGTTATTGTCTGGACTGTATTGCAGTTTGTAATTATAACCACTTTTTTGTAGTGCCTCTTGGTATTCTGTTGCTGCATTATCAAATACCTTTTCATTGCATGACAGGTTGGATAATCTCTTGTTTATACCATTGGGTATTGTTTTTAGTATAGATGGTGGGTGGTTGCTTTTGATATTTACGTAGATTGGTATGTCGTTGGGTTTTTTGTATGGTTTGTACACATGGTCATTGAGGTCTAATGTTATGTCTAGGTAAGTCACTACTTTTTTGTTTGCTTCTTTTGTGATTTTTAAGTTGTGGTTTTGGAAGATTTTACATAATTCTTTTTTCTTGTTTTCAATAGTCCTTGGATTATTGTTAATGCAGCAAGGCCGTCATCTCTGTACAAACCGACCTGTTTTCCAAGTTTTTTTGGATTTTGGATAGCATGAATAGTCCGACTAGTTCACATGTTTCGGCGCCATCATACGATCCCATGGTCACATCAAATGTGGAGTTTTTGCTCGTTTTTTTTTAATCCAAGTTTCATTTCTGCTGTGGAGTAGGGTTTTCTTGGTGTGGAAAATTATATCCATTTCTGTCTCTGTTATTTTCGTGTGTTTGTTTTCAAATTTCAATATTTTCTTGTATATATATATATATATATATATATATATATATATATATATATATATATATATATATATATAATGCTGAACAATTAAGTAGTTGGGGAAAACAAGTGCAGGTTAACAATTCTTCCGTCGTTATAGTAATGACTTGGCAAAGATTTTGAACTTTAAAAAAAAGAAAAAAAATTGAAGATGAAGAAAATGGGGGGAATATATTATAAATATGAGAAACCCTTCACTAGCTGCCTGAGGGAACCATCGTAATCCCTCTCAAAGGCACATTTATTTGTATTGCCTGCTCCTAGGCCTTTCGTCCGCTGGATCGGACTCATCAGGGAGACACTGCTGATTGTGTCTGTGCTCTTGGTGTCAAATAGAGACACACCATAATTCTGTGGTTTTCTCATCACCAAGGGTTCAAAAAAGAATCCAGCAGTAACCTCAAAGCAGCCAGCGAAGGGTAGTAAAATAGAATAAAAACAAAAGTGTGGAGAGGAAAAAAGTTGCTGAAAAATTAAAAGCATTATTCAAACAGTATAAAATGTAGGGGACAATCTTTGAGCCTATGCTTGAGGATCCATTCAAGGATGCAAGGGAGATCAAAAGATACGGAACAGTCTGAGTGGTCAGCTCTGCTGTTCAATAACCCAAGCATTTTGAGTTGCTAAGAATTGTATGTATATAATATATATATATATATATATATATATATATATATATATATATATATATATATATATATATATATATATATATATATACACACACACACACACACACACAAAATAATAGTCCAAAAATCGCTGGCACCGCACACATCACATATATATCAAAGTCAACAACAAGGGCTCCCTGGACAGATCTCGAATCATTTAATGTTATTCGCCAGAACAGAAAATCAATTTATTCACCTGCCGCCGTGGTGAAGTAGTTAGCGTTGCGAACTCCCGACTGGGAGGTCGTAGGTTCTATTCACACCAGAGCCATTTATATGTTAAGACTTTTACTGCCCTGACAGGCTCCTTCAGAGTTGAGTTCGCTATTGGGTCAGTTTGGGAGACTGGGACCACACAGGCCAGTTTCATGTACTTAGTAAGTATGCCTCTGACAAGTTTGCTCGAATTTCCTGGCCAAAACCTACAGGTGTCTGTATCTCTCGGCCTCTTTGACGTCGGGATTTATTATGAAATTAAGCGTATAGTACGGCCCTGTCATGCACCGTCTTCATCATCCTCATCCTCATCGATCAGCATTTAAAAAATTATCAAATGCTGTGGTCTTTCATGTCCTGCTCTCATTGTTTCCTCAGTTTTGATTGCCTCTCCACGTCTGGATTGATTCTATCGAAATCACCGATATTGGTATGCTTATGTAGACTGTCGTTGGACGGACGTGGTGACGCCCTCTGGAGGGAGAGCTCATTCACTAAGCAGCTATTGTCGTCAGTGGAGGGGGGGGGGGGGGGCTTAGTAGGTGGCGTTCCGCGCATGTTGTGTAACAGGCGCCACTGAACAGCACTGAAGGCACTCGGCGGCAGTGCAGGGACCCCTCTGGTGGGTTGCCTCATGACGACATGACATTGACTAATCCCTGTGGGTTGCCGGTGATGAGGCTGTGGCAAGATGCGCCTGACTATAGCTGTGGACGAGGGGACCGAGTGATCAGCGTGGGTGCAATGCTACTGAGGGGGGCACAGAAATTGGGAAAACAAAAACATAACAAAACACAACAACCCAGCCAAAACAAAAGTCAATTTATTCTGTAGATGCAATCGTTACTGTGTGAAACAGCAGGGTTTGTAGCTTGTTTTCCGCCCTTAGTCACTCCGTTTTGAAACTGTCAAGTAAGGCATTTGTTGTATGCCGATGGAAAATCGTTATCACATGAACAGCTTCAGAATACTTTTGGTGTGTGATCTGATCTCGTTCTCTATTTATGATGTACACAGACTATGAAAACTTATGCGAAGGCGTATGGAATGAAAATTGTGAACTGAGCGACTGAAACAAACAAGGTGTGGAACAGTATCTTATCTGTATACAAATAAGCAAATTGTGGACTGACCTATTAAGACGTAAACAATAATAATCATAAACATGAGGTATTGTATGAAAACATATACGGAAAAACATAATCATTCAAATTAAGCAAAGACAAGTATCAAATATTCATAATGGAACGGTGAAATACGTAATAAAACAATAGGTCTTAGCTTACAAAAATATCTTAATATTGTCCCTGCAGCACATAGACATTACCAAAATTAAATTGTAGGATTTATAACACAAAAGCACAAAGGGCCTCCCCGTTGCGAACGGCAGGAGGTAAAACATATCTTTGCAATCAATAACATAATCATATCATAATCATAACATTAACCGAAGGGGATCCCCGTTGTGAACGGCAGGATCAACAACATAATTATTTCATTATCATGACATTAACATTGAGACTCCTCGTTGCGAACGGCAGGAGTTACATACAGTCAACAGCATGTATCATAATTTCATAGTGAAGAACAGTGTTATGAATGAACATACATAAGCACACACGCAAAAAAGGGAACTCCCCGTTGCGAACGGCAGGAGCTATGAACAATTAAATTAAATTAATTAACATCAGAGAACAGTATTTTACCAATCCTGACTCACTTGCTCAACCACCGTGTTTTTGGGCGAAAGTGGCCTTAAAGCCGCCTTTTTTTGTGGCGGAAGAGAGAGAGAGAATCACCGGCAGACAGACAGAGAAGAGAGAGACAGAGAGACAGACAGACAGAGAGGCGGGCAGACACACACACACACACACACACACACACACACACACACACACACACACGCAAGCGCATATTACTGTTCTCTGACAAGTAAGACGTCAATAACCAAAAAATAACGATTATCTACAAACAAACATACTGTGCAGGGTTATCCGTTTTCAATACTAATTTACTAAACTTTTCAGATTTCAGTTTTTGTTTAATCCTATGTTTTTCCTGATCATTTTCAATAACATCATTTTCGCGCAAACATTCTTCAAATGAGTCTCTGTCTTTCATGTGAAATAAAACTACAGTCTTTAACTGTTCTCTAAAGTCTTTTAAAACGGAGTTATATTTTTTGACATAAAATCCACACACTTATCCAGCATGTCTTCCGCTGAAGCCAGTTTTAGTGGGTGTGCTTTATGTGATTGATCTATGGTTACACATGCCACTAATGTTTTCGTGCATTTTTTTGTTCTCTTTTGTTTTTTAAGGTGGTTTGAAGATTTTACATAATTCTTCTGTTTTCAATAGTCCTTGATTATTGTTAATGCAGCAAGTCCGTCATCTCTGTACAAACCGACTGTTTCCAGTTTTTTTGGATTTTGGATAGCATGAATAGTCCGACTAGTTCACATGTTTCGGCGCCATCATACGATCCATGGTCACATCAAATGTGGAGTTTTTGCTCGTTTTTTTTTTAATCCAAGTTTCATTTCTGCTGTGGAGTAGGGTTTTCTTGTGTTGGAAAATTTATATCCATTTCAGTCTCTGTTATTTTCGTGTGTTTGTTTTCAAAATTTCAATAATTTTTGTATATATAATATATATATATTATATATATATATATATATATATATATAATATATATTATATATAATGCTGAACAATTAAGTAGTTGGGGAAAACAAGTGGCAGGTTAACAATTCTTCGTCGTTATAGTAATGACTTGGCAAGATTGTTGAACTTTAAAAAAAGAAAAAAAATTGAAGATGAAGAAAATGGGGGGAATATATTATAAATATGAGAAACCCTTCACAGCGTGCCTGAGGGAACCATCGTAATCCCTCTCAAAGGCACATTTATTTGTATTGCCTGCTCCAGGCCTTTCGTCCGCTGGATCGGACTCATCAGGGAGACACTGCTGATTGTGTCTTGCTCTTGGTGTCAAATAGAGACACACCATAATTCTGGTTTTCTCATCACCAAGGGTTCAAAAAAGAATCCAGCTAGTAACCTCAAAGCAGCCAGCGAAGGGTAGTAAAATAGAATAAAAACAAAAAGTGTGGAGAGGAAAAAAGTTGCTGAAAAATTAAAAGCATTATTCAAACAGTATAAAATGTAGGGGACATTCTTGAGCCTATGTCTTGAGGATCCATTTCAAGGATGCAAGGGAGATCAAAGATACGGAACAGTCTGAGTGGTCAGCTCTGCTGTTCAATAACCCAAGCATTTTGAGTTGCTAGAATTGGTATGTATATATATATATGATATATATATAATTATATTATATATATATATATTTATATATATATATATATATATATATATATATACACACACACACACACACACACAAAATAATAGTCCAAAATCGCTGGCACCGCACACATCACATATATATCAAAGTCAACAACAAGGGCTCCCGGACAGATCTCGAATCATTTATGTTATTCGCCAGAACAGAATAATCATTTTTCACCTGCCGCCGTGGTGAAGTAGTTAGCGTTGCGAACTCCCGACTGGAGGTCGTAGGTTCTATCACACCAGAGCCATTTATAGTTAAACTTTTTACGCCTGACAGGCTCCTTCAGAGTTGAGTTCGCTATTGGGTCAGTTTGGGAGACTGGGACCACACAGGCCAGTTTCATGGACTTGTAAGTATGCCTCTGACAAGGTTTGCTCGAATTTCCTGCCAAAACCTACAGGTGTCTGTATCTCTCGGGCCTCTTTGACGTCGGGATTTATTATGAAATTAAGCGTATAGTACGGCCCTGTCATGCACCGTCTTCATCATCCTCATCCTCATCGATCAGCATTTAAAAAATTATCAAATGCTGTGGTCTTTCATGTCCTGCTCTCATGTTTCCTCAGTTTTGATTGCCTCTCACGTCTGGATTATTCTATCGAAATCACCGATATTGGTATGTTAGTAGACTGTCGTTGGACGGACGTGGTGACGCCCTCTGGAGGGAGAGCTCATTCACTAAGCAGCTATTGTCGTCAGTGGGGGGGGGGGGGGGGGGGCTTTAGTAGGTGGCGTTCCGCGCATGTTGTGTAACAGGCGCCACTGAACAGCACTGAAGGCACTCGGCGGCGTGCAGGGACCCCTCTGGTGGGTTGCCTCATGACGACATGACATTGACTAATCCCTGTGGGTTGCCGGTGATGAGGCTGTGGCAAGATGCGCCTGACTATAGCTGTGGACGAGGGGACCGAGTGATCACGTGGGTGCAATGCTACTGAGGGGGGCACAGAAATTGGGAAAACAAAAACATAACAAAACACAACAACCCAGCCAAAACAAAAGTCAATTTATTCTGTAGATGCAATCGTTACTGTGTGAAACAGCAGGGTTTGTAGCTTGTTTTCCGCCCTTAGTCACTCCGTTTTGAAACTGTCAAGTAAGGCATTTGTTGTATGCCGATGGAAAATCGTTATCACATGAACAGCTTCAGAATACTTTGGTGTGTGATCTGATCTCGTTCTCTATTTATGATGTACACAGACTATGAAAACTTATGCGAAGGCGTATGGAATGAAAATTGTGAACTGAGCGACTGAAACAAACAAGGTGTGGAACAGTATCTTATCTGTATACAAATAAGCAAATTGTGGACTGACCTATTAAGACGTAAACAATAATAATCATAAACATGAGGTATTGTATGAAAACATATACGGAAAAACATAATCATTCAAATTAAGCAAAGACAAGTATCAAATATTCATAATGGAACGGTGAAATACGTATAAAACAATAGGTCTTAGCTTACAAAAATATCTTAATATTGTCCCTGCAGCACATAGACATTACCAAAATTAAATTGTAGGATTTATAACACAAAAGCACAAAGGGCCTCCCCGTTGCGAACGGCAGGAGGTAAAACATATCTTTGCAATCAATAACATAATCATATCATAATCATAACATTAACCGAAGGGGATCCCCGTTGTGAACGGCAGGATCAACAACATAATTATTTCATTATCATGACATTAACATTGAGACTCCTCGTTGCGAACGGCAGGAGTTACATACAGTCAACAGCATGTATCATAATTTCATAGTGAAGAACAGTGTTTGAATGAACAACATAAGCACACACGCAAAAAAGGGAACTCCCCGTTGCGAACGGCAGGAGCTATGAACAATTAAATTAAATTAATTAACATCAGAGAACAGTATTTTACCAATCCTGACTCACTTGCTCAACCACCGTGTTTTTGGGCGAAAGTGGCCTTAAAGCCGCCTTTTTTTGTGGCGGAAGAGAGAGAGAGAAATCACCGGCAGACAGACAGAGAAGAGAGAGACAGAGAGACAGACAGACAGAGAGGCGGGCAGACACACACACACACACACACACACACACACACACACACACACACACACGCAAGCGCATATTACTGTCTCTGACAAGTAAGACGTCAATAACCAAAAAATAACGATTATCTACAAACAAACATACTGTGCAGGGTATCCGTTTTCAATACTAATTTACTAAACTTTTCAGATTTCAGTTTTTGTTTAATCTATGTTTTTCCTGATCATTTTCAATAACATCATTTTCGCGCAAACATTCTTCAAATGAGTCTCTGTCTTTCATGTGAAATAAAACTACAGTCTTTAACTGTTCTCTAAGTCTTTTAAAACGGAGTTATATTTTTGACATAAAATCCACACACTTATTCCAGCATGTCTTCCGCTGAAAGCCAGTTTTGACAAAGTGTTTCTCTTTTTAAACTATGTCTCTTTCTGCCGAGCAGTCATCTATAATAAATAGTGTCTGCGTTCCCTCAAACAGTCTATAAAACTGTTCTAAACACTCACTCAGTTTATTGCTGGGATCTAACTAAATATATGTCATCATCTGTCCATATAAACCTTCTATCATGATATGCTTTGTTCCTTTTAAGTGTTGGACAGAAAATCACAATATAATCAAAATTATAACGATAAACTGTTTGTAATAGGTTGAGGACAAATATTGTTTTCCCACAACCAGTCTGCCCACAAATTAATGAGCAATGAGGAGTTTTTGTCATAAAGTTTAACTGCTCCATAGTTTTATAACAGAACTTAATCTAATCCGGTTATTGTTTTTATCATACCCTCTGTTAAAACTTGTTCAGTATAATAAAACCCTATGAGGCCTAAATGCGTAAGATTAATCCAATTCAGTGCTGTAAGATTGTTTCTATTTAGACTAATATTGATTTTGTTGCTTGTTGTTATGACCTTAATATCCTCACCATTGTGAAGAATGACAACAGTAACTTTAAGACTGTCAACGTCTAAGTTTTGCCAGCTAATTAGAATTCCTTTAAAAAGGACGTCACTAACGCCCACAACCCCATCCCTCTCCTTATCTTTTAAGACAGAAATTTCAAATATTATTGTGAACGTGTCCCCTAATTCATTTGCGGCATGAACTGTAATTTTGTAGAAGCATCTTTTAAAACCGCTTCTCTTCTGTGGAGGATGTACTGTTTTTTTCCCATACGGCTTTATTTCAATCTCTTTCCGACTATTGTCATCTGGCATAAGACTTACAGTAAAGGGCCAGAGTTAAATGCTTTTCTGAAACTTTTTTGACGGCCAAAAAATGTAAATGGGCTTATGAATTCAAATTTTATTTCCCATTCTAAATATGGTTCTAAGTGCCATTTGAGGTCAGGTTTTCGAACTATTTTATATTCATACTGGCCAACATTATTGCCTCTAGATTGCGCAGTTGTTCTAGTTTAGGAAACTTTTTGCTGTCGCCAACCTCTTTGCGTTTATAATCGCCATCTTTAGTGTACTCAAAACCATACAAAGCGCCTATCTCGCCATTCTGTCAAAGTCCGCAACGTCTGCAAGGTCTTTTAATTCTAAAGTTATACACCTCACAGGCGCTAAGTAACTCCTGGTTCTTCTGGCCCCCGCGACATTTTTAGTACAGTTTATTATTTTATTCCAAAACAATGTGTAGGTTATTGCATTTCACAACTTCCCTGCTTTGTCTGAAATTTTTATATTAAATGATCCAACCCTCCCACAAACTAATCTTTTAAACTGTAAATTAGGGAATTGTATAATTTCATAATCGCAATATGCAGCTTTCCCCGCCGTAAAGCTCTTAAAACATTTGAGGGCCTCCATCATATAAGTTTTCATCAGTGCTCAGCTCATCCAAATGAACATAAAGTAATAAATGTAATGCAAGATCGAGCGGATTTTCCCCTTAAAAGTAGTTTTGTTTGGCGCAACAACAAATCTTTTAGTGATGGAGTGTCAACTTTAAAGCCTAACATTTTAGCTAGCTCTTTATCAAATAAGTAATCTGCATTTTCAGGTTCGAATGTTAATATTGTTTTTAGATTTGCATTGTTAAGTTTGAGAGTAATGCCAAAATTTACTCATTGCTTCTTTTAGTGAGCAAAACCCGTAATAACCATCAGGTATTGTTAACTGGTTAGCTTTGAGCCCCGCAACTTTTATAATCTTATTATTCCCCTTGGTTTCGCTTATATTAAACCCTTCGACTTTGTAAAATATTTCATGAGCGCGACCGTTTTGGCCCCGCAATTGTTATCAATAGCATGTTCTAAAAACGAAGGACTGTCTTGAGTTGTTATTGTTACAAACATTTTTTAAAACAAATTAAAAATGAGTGCATTCAAATATACTAGCGCAAAATATTCTGTTGGGCCGCACTACAATCTTAAAAATATAGCAACTGACACCCTCGACATTGCTGTGACCCAGACTGCCTCTTTTCATAAAAAGGTGAGTACTCCATTGAAGAGCTATCTTAACCCCCCTATTGAAAACGAGCACATCCAGAAAGCGTGGTTTAGTCATCCGATGCAGTTTTATCAGAACCAGTTAAACTTTGCTGTGTTTTGTGCATCAACTGGGTGTGGAGTGTCGTATGCGATCATTTAAATCACACGATCCTTTGGTGAGGTCAGTGTACAGATTTCATTTTTATTACACCTTCAGACGTATTTTGTCTGAACTGCAAGCGCCATTACCAAATGACAAACCATTTAATCCACTCAGCAACAGAATAGACATGAAGGCTTTGAAAGGATCTGTAACGAATTTAATATTAACATCAAGACAGGCTTTAGACAAAAGTTGGATCATAATCATGGCATAGGCGTCATTTATTTTCAGGGCACGCACAGAAAGTATAACTTTGACCGGCGTTCTCCTTTCAAAATTGTTCAGCCTGGTCCATAAGCAAGAGCATAAAACAGCATGGACAACATTTATCTTAGACGCTTCTAAGGGCCTAACTAGAGCGGGAATAGAACGAATAAACGACTCTATTCGGACTTACGTTTGGTGTTTGCTAGGGGCGCAAGCACAGGCAAGATCGAGCATAACTGATCCTTCTACTGGCTTTGA
Organism: Conus ventricosus; assembly: GCA_018398815.1. NCBI lineage: Eukaryota > Metazoa > Mollusca > Gastropoda > Neogastropoda > Conidae > Conus > Conus ventricosus. Next base: position 52,458,750 of record CM031628.1, on the reverse strand, counting down.
CGCGCAAAAACAATACTTAGCAAATTTAGAGGACGCTATTAATTCTACAGTTGATTTACCTTCAAGTATTCAAAGGTACCAACATGTTTTACAATACGCAAGATCGAAAGTAGACTTTGCTGTTGGCACTGGTTTATACATGCTGCCTTTCTGACCTCAGACTCCAGGTAGGAATAATAATAAACTATAATAATGAAATTCTTATAGCAGGCAATGAACAGAAGGTTGGGAAAAAACGCATAAATTCTGAGCCAGTAATATACAAGCAGTAAACAAACACCCAAGATTAAGTCATCTAATTCCCGAAGTCCAAACCCCCAAAGTCATTGAAGACTCAGCAAAGCTCGCAGACTCTGTTCGCGATGACCATGAATATGAAAGACAGCGCTTGTTCTTGGATAACTGGCCTAGGATTACTTGGTCTTTATCTTACTAAAATTAACCCCAACTATTACGAGAACTAATGACCATAAATGCTCGGCCATAAAGCCAACTACTTTGCTTGCAGTAGACAAAAGCCAGCTAACAATACCCCCTAATATACCTGGTAAAGAGTCTATAGCTTTACTGGCTAATTTTTTAATAAATTCGCAAGATGATCAAGCTGTTTTTTACCCATGATTTATCAGGTGGAGGTGATGGCGACGGAGGCACTAAACTTTGACCTCCACTGCCGCCTGTAATAGCCATCACTAGTGTACTTATTGCAAATCCTAAGGCCGTTATAACGCTTACTAATGTGACTCCTTGCTCTCAAAACAGTGTTCGTATTCGTTCTGCTAGTGTTGTGTCTTCATATAAAATTCTTTGGATAGTTTCTCTTATCTGCTCACTTGAGTTCGTAATTGTTTTCGGTTAGTAGACAGCACTTCTAGTCTTGCTGATCTCTCTTGTTCAAAATCTTTTAGTCTTTGGGCTATTCTTTCTTTAATATCATGTCCTAAGTGGCGTCATCAGCCTCAACGAGTTTTTTCTTTTTCTCTTTTTATATGCTCATCTAGTTCACCTAGTTTTGCTAAATTGTTTGTTAATTCGCCTCTAATAGTTCTTAAAGCATGATCAAGGGCCGTTAGTTCTCGCATAGGCAATGGGGAATCATAATTGTTTTTAACGCTGTTTCTTCTGAAAAACTGGTTTCTGCTTCTATTGTATTTATTAATTCGCCTGCTGATTGATTTAATTCTTTAAGTTCCATGTTTTGCATTTGGTTATCTGTCGGGAGTTCTTGTAGTGTGTTTTGAAGTTTAGCAACTGCCTCCGCCCTTAATTTTGGTCTAGCAATGCCAAGGCGATTTTGATCTTTCACACTGAGTCTATTTCTAAATTGAACCCACGGCTAAAAACTTTGATGGGTCGGGTTTAGTTGTAAGCCGAACAAGTTGCCCTTGATCGTTTTTTACAGACAAATGACCATCTTTTAATTCAAAATCATTTGGGTCTATAAATTCGGAGGTTCTTGGCCTAAACTTTGTAAAAGCTCCGACCGTACTTTCTGTTAATTCACGCTGCATTGAGAGCGTTGAGCGATGCTGTGTCAAAGGATCATTTCACTCATGTCGTCTCCACGATCAAAAACATCATAATCTTCTTCAGCTTCAATTCCTGCCATGTTTTTAAATAATTAACTTTTATATTTTGCTTCATAAAAAAATGTCACAAGAATATGGCTCGATTCTTGACCCGCATAGAAGCCTGAAAAAGCCCCTTGGCGTGCAGGGAAATAAACGGAATATTACTGTTCCAAATAATCCATCTACTATTGATGCAGATCAAATTCTTACTGTCAAATTTCCAGACTTAGGAGCGGATGAATTGATGTGCCAGCTCTGCGCGTCTTACTTTCAAAATAGAACTCGTTTCAACAACAGACCCAAACAGGACAGTTGTACAGAATCTGGGGCGGGCAATTGTTAAGAAAATTTCTATAAAACTTGAGGGGCAAGAAATATTTTCTTACATAATGCAGACATATTTTTAACCTATTCTGATCTATGGCTAACCGGGAATGAAAGGGATGATCTTGCGTTTCAAGGAATCGAAAACGAAGAAGCACTAAAACATAGAATAGGCGCTGGAGATACTAAAGACGTCAAAAGTATGTAGCCGTAAATTTTGCGTATGGTAATCGCTTTTCCATTCCCCTAGAGTTTGAGTTGTTAAAAGCGCATGCACCATACTTTCAAGGAGCATTAAAAGACAGATTGTCATATGAACTAACTTTTAACGAATACAAACGTGTTATCAAATCATCAGACACCGAAGCAAAGTACAGCATTTGACATCTCGTTAGAGTTTGACGTTGTTAGCAACCTCACTTAGCAAGGCTGATTGAGCAACAATATCATCAAAATTAACAATATATTACGAAAGAGTGATTCATCATACAACATATCCAGAAGCAGGGCAGACACTATATGGAATTTTAGTTTTAGCGTCGCAGCAAGATCGCTTAAAGGTATTTTATTGCTGTGTGAAGATGAAGAACCGTTCAAAAGGAAGTGAAAAGTTTTTTAATCCAAAAATAACGAAAGTGCAATGTTCGATTGAGGTAGTCCTAACCAAATCTACGCTAGCGGGCTTAAACCTTATCAGCATTTTGATGAAATAAGAAAACTGTTTGGAGGCGGGAGGTGTAGAAATCCAACAGTTGACCTTGTGTCTAAAGATTTACATCTTCACAATGTTAGGCTTGATGATTATTTAACAACGAAATACGGTTTATGGATGACCTAAGGTCAACAGAGGATAATCAGTTGCATGGAAGCGGGAGAACTGTGAGTGACGTAATAAACATTCAAATTGATAAAGAAGAAGAAGCCGATAAACCGCTTAATGTCATTTGTTTTTAATATATGATGCGCAGCTGACTATTAAAGAAAACAGATTAAAAGTTATACAATACTAAATTATTTTTCATTTTATAAAAAGCATGTCTGTTCAGGTTTTATCCAAATGTGCCTACAGCGCCGCCAAAAGAAGAGATAGCAGGCAATTCTGCTGTTATAGAAACCCCTAACATAAAAACCTTCAGATTAACCAACATTACACAAATGCAGCAAGTACTAGAGCAAGACCTTTCAAAATACAGCAAAAACACAACGAAGGTATTCTGCCGCCTTTAATGCTGTTACCTATGTTAATACTGGAGCATCGACTATAAGCGCCTATCAGCAGGAACGAGTGTTGGTCTCTTAGCAACGGGCATAGGCGCACCCGCAGCTTTACCTCTAGGAGGTTTGTCTTTAGCTCTCGGTCTGTGTTCATAGCTGTAAGTGCGGCTGGCAAAAAATTAAAACTAAACTCCAAAAGCACACAGCTATGGTTCAACTAATAACGGCTAAACTTAGTTCGTTTAAACTGACAATAAATAAAGCGCTTGTTGACTCAAACATCACGGATGAAGAATTTAATCGTTTACAGGCCGATTTTGATGACTACAAAAGACAAAAGTTTGATCTTCAAAGAAAGGCGAGGACAAGTTTTTCTCAACAGCCAGACCCGAGCAGATAAAAAAGGAATGCTTAAAAAAGTAAACGAGACATTAAACTCTGTTCTAAACAGCTCACATTAACAACACCAAAAGGGTTTATACTTAGTTTATGAGTCCAAGCGCAAAAAGACCGTCGATATTGATTCTGATTAAGTATTTTTTTTAATTTAAATAAATATTTTGAGTTAGAAAAGAGACTCAACATGGCTAAGATATATGAAGGACAAGACGAATTTTTTGAAGCAATGCAAGAAAATTTATCAAGAGCACTGAATGATATTGATTTAGAAGTCATTAATCCAGCAAGCGTACGGGCAAGCGTTGGTCATGCTATTTCTCAAGTTCCGGGTAAACTAACAATAGACCCACCAGTTTAAAGTAATGTTAGCTGTTTAATCGACTATGTAACAATAAATGAAGAAAACCTAGAAGTCTGGGTCTCGACTAAACAACAGACTATTCTTCTCATAACGACTTAACACCCGGTTGGGCAGACGAACTGCTTACACAGTTTGACGCTGCCGCTGAAGAAGCTAAAATGAGAGGCTCTGGTTGGTCAGAGGCGAAGTCTTGAGATCAGATTAAAACAGTCTAAGTATGCACCGATTGTAGGCAAGTCTCACATTCCACTACCTCCAGCATTAGTCGCAAAAAAAGCAGTTCTAAACATAAAGAATACAGACAACAAATGTTTTATGTGGTGTGTTCTTGCAAGGCTGCATTACGCCCGCAAAAACGCAGAGAGAGTGTCTAACTATCGCCTACATCAATGATCTTAACTTTAGTGGATATCCTTTCCCGTTAGCGTGGATTCCATGATCTGTTTGAAGAACAAAACAAACCATAACTGTTTATGTCTAACATGGGATGAGGAAACAGATTGATGCCAATTAAAGTGTCCAAGAACAGTCCACGATTGGCGAGCCAGACAAAATCATGTTGACTTATTACTAATGTTTCACCAGCGGGGCTGCCACATTATACATTGATACGAACAATGAGTTAACTAATGCAGCATACTTCAAAAGATGGGCACAAACAAGAATTCTGAGAAAAGTTTAACAAGATGCATCTGTTCAGCCGCGAGCGAACATAAGAAACATTGTATCGGCCCAGTTGACTGTAATACAGAACTAATTACGCCCCAGAAGGCATAAAGTTAGTTTTAAGAACTGGAAACGGATGCAAATTCTCTCATACGTAGTTTACGCAGACTTCGAATCACTCATTGTTCTTATGAAGGGCCAGCGCCGCAAAACTTCGAAAAACAGTCTTAATGAGTATCATCAGATTGTTCATTTGCTTCATTGTTGTCAGGTCGGATGGCGCTCATTCATCGCCAGAATTATACAGGGGACCAGATGCGCTAGAAGATTTTTACAGCGCATGCAGCAAGTGCGTAATGACTGTTCTAATAATCTGAATTTATCTGAATCATAATGACCCTGAAGATCAACAGCAGTATGACTCAGCCACTCAGTTGGATTTGTGGTTTAGGCCTCTCATCAGACGCAGCGAATCCAAAAGTAGAGACATGATCACATTAGCGGAAAGTTCAGAGGAGCACGCACAGTAAATGCAATCTTCAACTAAAGTTTGATCCTAAGACATGGAAGCTGCCCATCTTCTTTCATAACTTGCGAGTTACGACTCTCATCTTATATGCAAGCAGTAACCAGCGCCTTCAGGTAGCATGCATTGCACAGTCATCAGAAAAGTACATGTGTTTCACTTTAAATAACATGTCTTTCTGACGACTCTATGCAGCACATGATGGGCTCAATTAGGGCACGGCTAATGTCCTTAAGTCCTGCCCAATACGGAAGAATATTTGACTCAACGCTTGTTAGAAAGGGTGTTTACCCTTATGAGTTCATGAACAGTTGGGAAAGGTTTGACGAATGATACACTTGCGCCTAAAGGCGCGTTCTTTTCTAGTCTTAGAGGAAAGGACATCAGCGACTCCGATTACCAGCATGCTCAAGATGCTTGGCAAAAGTTAGATTGTAAAACGATGGGAGACTATCATGACTCTATTTAATGGCAGATGTATGTTTGTTGGCGGACGTCTTTGAAAATTATAGAAAGACCTGCATGAAACATTACAGTTTGGATCCTGCGCATTATATTTCTGCGCCCGGGATGAGCTGGGACGCTTTCTTAAAGTTTACTGGAGTACAGATTGATTTATTGTCAGATTTACCAATGCTTCAGATGATTGAAAACGGATTGCGGGAGGAATTAGTATGGCATCGCATCATTACTGTAAAGCAAACAACAAATACTTGGATCATTATGATCCGAGTAAAAGGTCTAACTATCTCATGTATTTAGATGCAACAATCTGTATGGTTGGGCAATGCGCAATCACTTCCATTACGCAACTTTAAAATTATACACAGGTACGAATAATATTCAAAAGGCATTAAAGTGGTTGAACAGTTTAACGCCCGATCAACAGCGTGGTTTCATTCTAGAAGTTGACTTAGAATATCCTCATGAACCCATGACCTGCATAATGACTATCCATTAGCAGCAGAAAGTCTAAAGATGGATCCAAGAGAACCACCTAAACTTGTGCCTAATCTTCGAGGCAAAAAAAATTATGTCTGTCATTACAGACTTCTGCAATTTTATTTAAGACATGGTTTAAAGTTAACAGCTGTTCATCGTATAATTGCTTTTGATCAAGAACAGTTCATGAAACCATACATCATGAAGAACACTGATCTCAGAACTAAATCCGCAGATGCTTCAGAAAAAGACTTTTTCAAGTTGATGAACAACAGCTGTTTTGGAAAGACTATGGAGAATCCCACAAACGTAAAGATGTCAGATTGGTCACCAGAGAGAAATGAAGCAATTAAGCTGACTTCAAAACCTAATTATCAGGACTTCAGAAGATTTCATGATCAGCTTTTTGGCATAATGATGAAAAAAAAGAAAGTCAAATTAGACAAACCTGTTTTTATTGGGTTTACTGTTTTAGAATTATCAAAGCTTTTGATGTTAGAGTTTCTTTATGACTACTTTAAGCCCTCGTATCCTGAGTCCAGAGTGCTTTACACAGATACAGATAGTTTTGTTATAGATATCCCTACTGAAGACATCTATAAAGACATGGAAATGGAAGTGGCTAAAGGGCATGCAGGATGGTATGATACATCCGATTATCCTAAAGACTCGCCTTTACATTCAATTACTAACAAGAAGGTTTTAGGAAAGATGAAGGATGAATTATCTGGAAGGTAATCAAGGAGTATGTGGGGTTAAGGTCAAAAATGTACAGTATTTCGAGCCAGGAGAAAATCATTAAGAAAGCAAAGGGAATATCTCGCAGCGTTGTGCAGTCAAACATATCACATGACAACTACAAGAAGCATTGTTTGGCAATAAGACTTTTCATCATGACAACGTAAAACTGCGATCTAATCTACATGAGATCAACACAACAGTTGTAACAAAGAAGTCATTAGATAGAACAAACACAAAACGGGTGTTTGTTAATCCAGAGTTTTCATATGCAATTGGGCACTGGAGAACCGTAAATTAATTAAAGCGGAACTGTGCCTGCGGAATTATCTGCAGTTCTTCTTTCACAAAAGATCTTTGAGGGGCTGGCTGTTTTGTTGTGCCAGTTTCTCGTAAATAATACACGGGCGGATTCATTTTACAATTCTTTTATTTCGTACGGGTCAACACTCCAAACCGGATCTGTTGCCCTGATGCGAGTGTCCCCTTCTGCTTCCCCCGGTAAATAAGGTACCTTACTTTCAAACCAAATGGTAATAGTTTGCCGGATGAAGACTCTCCTTCAGCAACATTATGTTTTTCTTTTGATTGCTTGTACTGGTTTTAGCCCTTTAAATTCTTCATTATTCATTGCGCGCAAAACTGAGGGCAGTCGTCTAACCCATTCTGTGTTGCGAGAATTGTCAATCAGCTCTCTGTGATACTGGTAGGAAAAAAGTCTTTCAGATAACTGTTTGTTAAAGTTTTCGACTAAAGCCTGTGATCTGTGAACTCCCGGAATGCCTCTTTTAATGGTAACTCTATGTTTCAACAATAATTGATTCACTTGGCCTTTAAATTCTTTCCACATCGACTTGAACCATGCGGGGATAAGTTAGCGGGCCTCGCTGGTATATCAGCTGTATAGCACAGCAACAGCAGAAGCACTCTTTTGTGTTAATGGTTCTGCATCTTTGTATCTTGAAGCCATGTCAATGACTGCGAGTGCGTACTTAAATCTTTTTCGTCTAATCCTATCAGAGGGTAAATACAGAAGATCCATTTGATGGGTGTCGTTCGTATTGCGTTCACAAAGTGGGTCTCTGTATTCGCCTAGGTGCAGGTAAATAAATTTGCCAAATCGCTTGTTTAGATAACCATTCCTTTGCTGTTTGTTCACTAACCTCCGCTGCTTGGCTTAGCTTTTTAATTGCTGTGATGCCCTTCCAATATCCTTTGGGCGAATAATAGATTTTGTTCATTTTTTATTCAGCCAATATTATGTGCAACAAAATACACGACGGTCATACCAACGACAATAAACCCGATTTCTTGCATCTTTTGTTTTTCTGATGGTTGATAAAAGTCACTGAATTTTGGTGGGGGCAATGTCTGGACCGGTTTGCCTGTTACTAGATATATTGTTTTATTGCTTGATCAACATTTTAAATGTGTAAGCTGCATGCCCCTGTCTTTCAGTGTGTCATAATAAAATCTAACTGCTCAAGTCTCTGCCTTTCATAGGCGTCTTGTGCAGCTGCTAGTTGCTCCATAGCTTTGTTATGTCTTTTTCTCTCGCTGTCATTCCCCAGTTTACTAAATGCAAAATTACTGCCGCTAAAAGCAAGCGCATTCACCACAGCGCCGCCTATCATTATTGCGAGTGAAGCCATTTTTTATAAATGTATTTTTTTTTCTTACATATTTATATTGTCTGGAATTATTCCTTGCTTGACTAAAAATCTTTCGTGGCAACCGAAGCTGCAATGATAGCAATTAGCTTGCTGAATCCTCAAAGTCTAGTTTGCCAAGATCTGCTGGTTTTAATTCTTAACAAGCTTTTACCAAGCATTGAGTATCCTACACTTAGTCCTCCAATAACAGCAGAATGGTATACAAGGTTGGCAATAGTTTTTTCGGTGCTCATTTTTATAAAATAAAATAATTATAATTTAATAAAAAACATGAACAGTGATGATCTACATACAGCTACAAGGCGCCTAAACCTTCCCGAACTTATGAATGACCAAGTGAATGATCAAGCTGTTTATGCCCAAAAAGGAGAGGCTGTATTCTTTAGCAGCGTGTGGAAAAACAAAACAGTTCCTCGGAACTGAATTCAGCATTGAACAGATTCAACAGATGTCGCCACAAGACTTATAAAGTATCATAACAGGTATGAAGCGCAGCTGGGTCTAGAATGGTGAAAAGTGTGGGGCAAAACGGTTCTTAGTTTGTACACTAAACTAGTCAGTAGATTTGCTCCCATTGATTCTGAACAAGATCTTACGTATGATTTAACGCAAGATCCAGTTTTAACAAAGTCATTAGAGTCTCTAGGCTGTGATCTATATTACAGATTTGGAACATTGTTATCGCCATTAATCATGGGATTAATAACTTTTAATCATATAGATTTTATTTCCCTTCAAAATGAACGAGCTGGAAAATCATCAGAACCAGGAAACATTGAATCAGGTGGAGAAAGTAACCAAGCCAGAAAAACAGCAGAAAACGCTGAACCAGGTGGGGACCATTAAAAATCCTGGGCGTGTTGAAGCAGGAAAAAAATTAGCAGAGTGGAACAGACAAAAAAAATTAATGTTGCAGAATATCACTCATCATGAAAACATGACACCGCCAACGCCAGAACAAGTTGATCAATGCCCGCTAAAAAAACTCCATGTAATACAAGGCCCCAAGTCTTCATGGAATATTGAACTTAAACTGTTGCCATTTTTGGCGCCATTGCTGCTGTTGGGGGCAGTTATTGCGGCTATAAATATATACACAATTGCAACAGAAACAAAAGCAATCAAAAAAATCTGAACCATTAAATGCAGAAAAAGACAACTGCACGCCAAAAACCGCCATAACAAAGCACCATTTTGATCCATTTCAAATGGAATAATATTTTAAATTTTTTATAAAAAATAGATCATGGCGTATTATAAAATGATAAAGTCAATAAATAAAGACATGGAGTCTATAAAAGACATTTCCATAGACCCGAATTGTAATCAATGCGGTTGCTTCGGATGTAAAACCTTCCTTAAGATTTATGCAGAGAACGCTGAGCAAGACATCCTCAACGATGACGCGTTTTTTGAGCGCGTGTGTGTACTATCTTAGACATTTACTATTTAAGATAAAAACATAGCTTGTATTTTTTGATAATTATAAGATACTTAAATAAAGAACTTGGTTGTACTTAGAGGATGACTTAGTTATGATCTTAGGTTAACTTGGTAAGAACTTGAGGATGACTTGGGGTGACTTAAAGATGACTTAAGTAAGAACTTGTAAATGACTGAGGATGACTTGTGAATAACTTGAGGATGACTTGTGAATGACTTGAGGATGACTTAAGTAAGAACTTGTGAATAACTTAAGGATGACTTGTGAATGACTTGAGGATAACTTGTAAATGACTTGAGGATGACTTGTGAATGACTTGAGGATGACTTGTGAATGACTTGAGGATGACTTAAGTGTGCGTGCGTGGGTGGGGTGGGGAGACGTGCGTGCGTGGGGTGGGGGTGGGGAGACGTGCGTGCGTGGGGTGGGGGTGGGGACGTGCGTGCGTGGGGTGGGGGTGCGCAGGAGTTTACCTCCCTTAGTGTTCCGCACATAGCAAGTACAGGCAGTACCGTAGCCCTCTTGCTACTAAAATAGGCGTTCACCGCATGAACGGCTATTTAAGCAAGGCGGATTTTACCGTAGCCCTCTTGCTACTATAAATAGGCGTTCACCGCATGAACGGTTATTTATAGCAAAACGGATTTTACCGCAGCCCTCTTGCTGCTAAAATAAGGCGTTCACAGCATGAACGGCTATTTATAGCAAGGCGGATTTTACCGTAGCCCTCTTGCTACTATAAATAGGCGTTCACCGCATGAACGGTTATTTATAGTAGCAGTCAGCAAGGCTAATTTTACTGCAGTCCTCTTGCCACGAAAATAAGGCGTTCACAGCATGAACGGCTATTATAGTAGCAGTCAGCAAGGCTAACTTCACCGCAGGTTGCCTCCCACAACAAAGAGTTTCATTATACTTTCCTTCTTGCACAAAAAAGTTTTATACCACACCCCTCCTCTTTTTTTATCCGGGCTTGGGACCGGCATGGGCAGAGTTAGTGGGTTTTTTTTAAAAAAAAATACTGCTTTGGCAGAGCTTTTTTGGCGGCTCTTAATCGGCCAGTTAGTACACCTGTCGCTGAAACACTTGGAGCTTTTGTAAGAATAGTGGAGCCACCACTACCCCACCCCGTTCTGTTAAGTGTACTAAAGAAAACTTGGTCTAATTTTGCCAGAAGTTTCGAAACTCATCATTTTGCTGCGAGTACTTTGCAATCAAACTTCGTTTAGCAAACAAATCATTAATGCTGATGTTAAGGTTATGAAATTTTGGGCAATAATAAAAATGTTTTGAAAGCTGCATCAGTTTTCTTGCATACGAGTCATCAATATTCATGTGCGTTCGTAAAAATGAACGCCATGTCTCAGTTGGGTTTTGATCTTTGAAACATTGTTTGCGCCTTTTCAAGCAGTGACCATAATCAGAGCATGATGGATAGTTTTTTCTTTCGCCAAGTTTTAGTAAAAGAGCACCACTTTGTAAAAATGGAATCATTTCGTCAACAGTCGTAAAGATTATCAAAGCCATCAACATCTCTTTCAGTAATATTGCCCAAATCTTTTTCTAAATCTCTTTGTGGAACCAACAAGCTTTCAAGGTAGCTGTGTAGTTCATCAATGGTTAGTTCTCGTTTTTCTTTCACCCCACCTCCAAAAAACGCAATACTGCTCTTTGGTTACAAGGTAAAAAACAGCGCTCACCTAATTTTCTTTTGTTTATATACTCCATCAATAAGCTTGTAGTATTGCATATGATCCTCCATAACACAAGTTGTTCCTCTGTAAACAAAGCACGTCCGTCTCCATTAGAAGCCATGGCTAAAATGGCCGGTCGTGGTCAACACTGCCACGTCGACGTGGAGTGCCACGTAGCAGTCCAGATATTCGTGAACATTTGCTGATGTAATAATGGGCAAGTTGCCCGCGGCGCACTTGGCCAGGTTAGAGACGAAACGCAGTAAGCTCGCAAGGCATGGGTTATTGATTTTTTGGCCACAACATAGGAAGACACACAGTTGCAAAACAAGCTGCTCGGCCTGCGCTGTGTTCTACCTAGCCGCGCATACGTGTGTGTGTGTGTGTGTGTGTGTGTGTGTGTGTGTGTGTGTGTGTGTGCGTGCGTGTGTGTGCGCGTGTGGTGTGTGTGTGTGTCTGCCCGCCTCTCTGTCTGTCTGTCTGTCTGTCTCTCTCTTCTCTGTCTGTCTGCCAGTGATTCTCTCTCTCTCTTCCGCCACAGGAAAAGGCGGCTTTAAGGCCACTTTCGCCCAAAACACGGTGGTTGAGCAAGTGAGTCAGGATTGGTAAAATGCTGTTCTCTACATCTAATTTTCAACAGCAAGGCATCGCTTGGGCCGTATAACAGTTACACAATTGTATGGAAAAATTCATATGCGTAGTGTTCACACATATGATCAAACTCAGAAAGAAACACATCTTGCACATTAACCAGCCAACTAAAAGCTATTTTCTGTCTCCATAAACACACCACCTCAGGACAGTTGTGTGCTATATGCTATGGCTCCTCGGGTTTCACCTGTTAGGCCTACACCCCCGCCCAACAATGGCTGTTGCTTTTCAGCCCTGCAATGGACCCACGGGTGTAAATATATTGAACAAGTCAACACTCACAGACTAACAGATGCAGCGACCGAATAAACAAACTGACTGACCAGTGGCTACTCGCGTACAAAATAGGCACATGAACGCACAAGCCATCGAGCAGCATTCAAGTGATTAACTGCCTAATTACTCCGAGAATTACCACGTAACCCTTCAGTCGCTCACATAATGAAACAATCGAACAAACAGATCAAACACTCGTTTGTAAACAGGTAGCAACCCCGACACACGGAGGAATAATCAAACTACCTTCACTGGCTGTATCTTAATCATTTGCACAGGCCGCCACGTGGCTTGGTCATACTGTAACTTAACTATATCCTCGCCAGTCAACAAGGGCGACGTTTACAAGTCAGTTTGTCTAGTGTTCGAATCACAAGGAACCTGCAGGGCGCGCGTTAAACTTTATCTACTAATCAGAATAAAAGACAGCAACGTCTGTAATCTATGTTTTTTTGGCATCGATTTGATAATTACTAAGAACAAAATCTGTGATAACATCGAACAACTGTTTTTGATTTAATTCTCATTAAACGCCAGTCCCGGCATAGTTACAGACTTACTTGAATAATTGATGGTGGAAATGTGGTATATCACACTTCCAGTTAATAAGTAAATGGAGTTTGTACAATAAAAATGTAAGAACATAGAACTTTTAACTTCCATTTACTAGTGTTGTTTCACGAAGATAGCACTCTATCTGCCCTCACTCTAGGTAAAACATAGCCAAACCAAGTGCAAAAACCCTCAACATACCCTTACATTTACAAATGCCTGACTAACAGAACCAGCGTCACCGCCTTTACCACACTCTGCTCAGTGAAGAAATGATCTCAGAGCCAGAACGCTGGCAGTATATAGGCCTTCCACCCCCATTGAACAAGATCTTTCGAGAAGTCTTTTGTGTCCTAAGTCACAATGGAACACTAGAAGCGTCTGAAGTGCCTAAGATCTGGCTTCGCTGGGCTGCTCTTGAACGAACATTCCCCAGGGCCCGATAACCAACGGGGCAGACCGCCATGTAAGTGGCTGGGTCTGTAGAAGTGCAGAGGAAACAGACCCTTCAGACTCTGCACCTAGGGCAAAATCGAGCATCCTACCTGAGGATGTTTACCTCTCTAAAATCCCAAGTCCACCTCAGCAAAGACAACACCAGCCACGGCTCCGCAGTCTCCCAGGGCTGTCCACCCGGCCTATACTTAGTCTCCAGGACCAAACCGTCCAGACCAGCCATGGTCAAAGAGAGGTTCAAGAGCTCCTCGGCAAAGGCGACACCAATTACGATGTGGCTGAAGTCCAATGGCTGTCTCTTCAAAACAAGTCTGCCCAAACCAGCCATAGGCAAATTGTCTGCTGAGTGACCAGCCTCTTAACTGGCATTGCAGCCTACCAGCTAGCTTGCCCCTCACTGCGATTGTATCCCGCGTTTGAGGGGTTAACCACTACAAACTCTTTGTTCTCAAAGGTTGGGCAGAATCGTGCCCTTTACACCATGATTACTCTTTTTTTCCCCAATCACTGGGGTGGCATGGTAGTATCATGTCACATGATCTCTTCGACATGTACAATTACTGGGGTGGCATGGTAGTATCATGTCACATGATTCCTTCGACATGTACAATCACTGGGGTGGCATGGTAGTATCATGTCACATGATTCCTTCGACATGTACAATCACAGGGGTGGCATGGTAGTATCATGTCACATGATTCCTTCGACATGTACAATCACTGGGGTGGCATTGTAGTATCATGTCACATGATTCCTTCGACATGTACAATCACAGGGGTGGCATGGTAGTATCATGTCACATGATTCCTTCGACATGTACAATCACAGGGGTGGCATGGTAGTATCATGTCACATGATCCCTTCGACATGTACAATCACAGGGGTGGCATGGTAGTATCATGTCACATGATTCCTTCGACATGTACAATCACTGGGGTGGCATGGTAGTATCATGTCACATGATTCCTTCGACATGTACAATCACTGGGGTGGCATTGTAGTATCATGTCACATGATTCCTTCGACATGTACAAGCTCATGCCTTTGTCACGTGCTTATATCTGAAATGTAAAACATAAACTAAACAGAGTGAGCGAGTCAACCATCCTCTTCTATTTGACACGGATCGCCAGCCCTCCTATACAGAAGTCGCACCACAATTCCAAGATGAGATAGATGTCTGGACAAGACCAACTCATCTCCCTTTATACAAGCACCAAACCAATACAGCAAAATCCTTCCCTCTGCACCCATTAAGCAAAGGAGGAGATGGTTACAGAAACTCAACATAACATTAAAAGAAGGCGATCTTTGTCTAAAGTAAAGGCATATACATATAACGCTTAAAGAGAGAAAGATTATGTATTATCTGAGGACCTCGGCTATAGCAATTCCATGAATGTCGCATTAAAAGAAAATAACTATATAATTTGTTATATGCGGGGGGTACTGCGTAGTTAAGTTTCTTTTTTAATGGATAACTTGATTTGTGTTTGGTTTTCAGTCCTGGCGTTTTGATTTGTACATGGATCTGTTTTTAGCTTGCCTGCCGTTCCTGCATGGCCACGGTGGTCGGCTGGCTTCAAATATTATGAACGTAAAACAAATGATGGGTACAACATACTCTTCGCGCACTCGAGTGTCACACCGCCGGCTTCAATG
>CM031628.1:52436100-52438600 GCA_018398815.1 Conus ventricosus | reverse complement strand
ATTAAAAAAACAAAGGAAGAAGAACAAGGATAATGATCAATTGCATGATGAAACACATAAAAACAACAAAGGAAGAAGAACAAGGATAATGATCAATTGCATGATGAAACACATTAAAACAACAAAGGAAGAAGAACAAGGATGATGATCAATTGCATGATGAAACACATTAAAACTACAAAGGAAGAAGAACAAGGATAATGATCAATTGCATGATGAAACACATAAAACAACAAAGGAAGAAGAACAAGGATAATGATCAATTGCATGATGAAACACATAAAAACAACAAAGGAAGAAGAACAAGGATAATGATCAATTGCATGATGTTTTCTGTATCTCAGGCGAGATAACCAGCCTGTGTACATCATTTATTTTTATGACTTACTGTGGTCATTGCAAAAACCTCACAAACAAAACAAAAAGCAGCAACCGAAATAAAGCAAACCACACCCCGTCACAGACACCTCACTGATGTTGATTGCACCACCTAAACATCCATAGAAGCAAGCTACAACTACGCCATATGGGGGTGTACAGTGATAACACATTTCGTCCAGAAAATCACTTGCCAAGCTACAACTACGCCATATGGGGGTGTACAGTGATAACACATTTCATCCAGAGAATCACTTGCCAAGCTACAACTACGCCATATGGGGGTGTACAGTGATAACACATTTCATCCAGAGAATCACTTGCCAAGCTACAACTACGCCATATGGGGGTGTACAGTGATAACACATTTCATCCATAGAATCACTTGCCAAGCTACAACTACGCCATATGGGGGTGTACAGTGATAACACATTTCATCCATAGAATCACTTGCCTAGCTACAACTACGCCATATGGGGGTGTACAGTGATAACACATTTCAATTAGATTCAGTTAGATCTTGTCCGAGAAAAAGTGTCAGTAGCAAATATCCAATTCTCTGGGGGGGGGGGGGGGGGGATAGTGTTGTTTGGAGTTGACGAAGATTACTCTTTTTTGTCAATTATGTAATCCTCCTTGTTAGGCAACATATTTGGCACAGTCGAATGAATAAAGTGGCACAGTCTTTATCATCCTTTGAAGACAGTGTGAGACAAAGATGTAGAATAGAAGAATTCAATGCCAAGAAAACCATGGAGGAGAATACATTTAGAAGAAAATGGTGCAGCTGTGCTTCAGTTATTACTTCACAGAGCGGAACAGTAGTCTGACTGATTTGGTTTTTTTTTTTTCTCTTTTGTTTAATTATGTGAGTTATCTTTCTTCATTGGACAGTTTCCACATGATTAAAAACTGTCCATGTAGTAATTGGCAGACCACTTGCTGCATTGAACCAAAACAACAAAAAGATTTTAGTTTGAGTGAGCCTGTGTTTTGATAGAGGTGGTCTGCCCCCCCCCCCCCCCCTCTGTTTTTCTTTCTTCCACTCCTGCTATATCCCCTTTCTCGCCATCTTCTCTACCCCCCGCCCCCTTCTCCTCAGATTCTTGTTTTATCTCCATCACTCTTGTCTTCTCCCCTCCTTCCTTCTGTGTTTGTCTGTTTGTCTGTCTGTCTGTCTGTCTGTCCACCTTTTCTCTTTCTCCCCCTCTGAGAATTCACAAATATTTCTCCTCAGATTCCAGTGTGGTTGACTGTCATTGTTTCCACTGAATTGAGTGCTTTCTGCAATGTAAAGGTCGGCGATAGTTTGTGTCCATGGCATTTGCCTGTGGAGCTAAAGTGGAAAAAGAGTTGTACAGTGTCGGGTCAGTAGAAAGGCTAACCTCCATAAAAGAAGCTGAATTCAGTAGACTGCTCTTTGTTATCAAAATAACTTGGTACACAAATTGAACCAGTGCTACACAACAGAAGTCTGGGGACTCACAAAAAAGAAAACAAAGTGGTGAAAGTTCATACGTACACTATGAAACGTTTCTCAGACATTCCTACTTACTCATCAAAGAAAATGTGATGTGGTGAAACAGCAAGATATCCGTTTTACATTCGTACCTTCTTTTAAAGTTTGCATGTGCAATTGAAAGTGATTCAACATTAATAAGGAAGAATAGAAAATGTTGTTGAAGCAATACGAATTAGGAAAATGCAGCTGGACTTACGTGGTGAAAATGATTCTAATTACGAACGGGTTTGGTATTGTTTGGCTGAGCCGAGGGGGTTGGAAATGCAGAACAGTGGATATCAGAATTTAAGGACAAACTACAGTGTTGTTTTAAGCAGAACTGGCATTTATGTTCAGAGGAAAATGATAAATATGGGTGTTTATCTCCCCTTGAAAGATATCTGTGACCTTTTATGCCCTGCTTTTGTGGTGACCTCTCATTTGCTTTCCTCTCTCCACCTGTGCCCTCGGTGAGTCCATGTCGGAGTCTTCAGTGCTGGAAACATCATAGGGTTGTCGGTGGATAGACGTTGAGGTACCCTTAATGATGCGACCCTTATTCACGTTAGCTTTGCTGCTAAGCAGTTTGTGTTGCAAACAGGCAGATAATTATGTGAGCGA
>CM031628.1:52431100-52433600 GCA_018398815.1 Conus ventricosus | reverse complement strand
AGACCATACAAAACCGCCTACACGCCGCTAACCTCCGTGCTCGACGACCAGCCATAAGACCTCGTTTGACTGATGCCCACAGAGCAGCACGCCGAGTATGGTGCGCGCAGCACGTGAGATGGACACATGAACAGTGTGCTAACGTGATGTTTGCAGACGAGTCGCGGTTCTGCCTGGATCCCACCAATAGATGGAACAGGGTCTGAAGACGCCATGGGGAGTGTTTTGCAGAAGAAGCTGTCCTGGAAAGGAACCGCTATGGTGGGGGATCCGTTATGATTTGGGGCGGCATAAGCACACGCTACAGAACGGTTCTCTACAATGTGGCAGGGAACTTGAATGGTGTTCGCTACCAAACAGATATTTTGCAACCCCTGGTGCTGCCAGCCCTTCAACAGCTTGGACCTCAGGCAATCTTTCAAGACGACAATGCACGGCCCCATTGCACCAGAGCAGAAAACACGTTTCTCCAAGCTGCTGGTGTCAACAGAATGCAGTGGCCCGCAAACAGCCCAGACCTGAACCCCATCGAACATCTTTGGGATGAGCTGGGCCGGAGACTGCAGCAGCGTCGTCCTCCTCCTGCTAACCTGGGTCAGCTGTTTGAGTCACTCCATTAGGAGTGGGCTGCTGTCCCCCAGGCCTTTCTGCGTACACTGGTGAACTCCATGCGACAACGCTGCCTTGAATGCCTTGCCAATAACGGGGCACACACACGTTATTAACCATGACATTGAACAAACACTCCTCCTGTGACTTTCAAATTGGGGGGTGGGGGTGTTTGTACTGCGCTCGATTCCAGTTTGTTGGTTCCTCGGACTTGTCATTGTCTTTACACACTTTTCACATATTCAATAAGTTCATGTTACACTTGGAAATTGATCACTTCCCAATTTTCCTTTTTATAAGTCAGTGAAATGTTGGTCCTTAACTTTTTTAACAGTATATACATGCAGGGCAGGGATGATTCCAACGTTGATGCTAATGCATCGCAGACGTCCCCGTTGATAAACCGTGCTTTTTTATTTTTTTATTTTTTATTTTTTTTTTTTTACTACAGTTTGGCTTTATATTAATAAGAACATTCCACCTAAATGAAACTGTGAAGACATTAGTAGATATTGATGGTTATTTTCGTGGAAACACATTTTAATGGAAAACAGATTTCTTTTCTTCAAATACAAACGTTGATATTTCATATTTTGCATGCCATTTTGTTAAAAGTACAATTGGAGGTGACTCTTTGGTCTTAACCAACGTTGAATTCACTCGGTGGAACATGATTTTGTTTTTCACCGATGAACTGACTCAGAAAGCGGCCTTGGCTGAAGCCTATTCCAAGAGCCTTTTTAATTTTCAATTGCAGCGGGTTTACATATACTCCAGTTGAATGCTTTTGTTGCTGTTAGCAGGCATCCAAGTCTGATTAAAAAGGAACATTTCACAGATGTCTATGAGGAAATATTCATCACATTTTTTTTTCTTTTTTCTGTGCAAAAATGTTAATGTTTTCTTTCCCCTTCAACAACAATTCATACATTTCCTTTAAACGTAGCTGACCATGTTGAAAGAAATAGGGAGACAGCTGTAAGAAGCTGTGTGGCTGACTTGTAAAGAATAGGGAGACAACTGTAAGAAGCTGTGTGGCTGACTTGTAAAGAATAGGGAGACAACGTAAGAAGCTGTGCGCCTGACTTGTGAAGAATAGTGAGACAACCGTAAGAAGCTGTGTGGCTGACTTGTAAAGAATAGTGAGACAACCGTAAGAAGCTGTGTGGCTGACTTGTAAAGAATAGTGAGACAACCGTAAGAAGCTGTGTGGCTGACTTGTAAAGAATAGTGAGACAACTGTAAGAAGCTGTGTGGCTGACTTGTAAAGAATAGTGAGACAACTGTAAGAAGCTGTGTGGCTGACTTGTAAAGAAAAGGGAGACAACTGTAAGAAGCTGTGTGGCTGACTTGTAAAGAATAGTGAGACAACTGTAAGAAGCTGTGTGGCTGACTTGTAAAGAAAAGGGAGACAACTGTAAGAAGCTGTGTGGCTGACTTGTAAAGAAAAGGGAGACAACTGTAAGAAGCTGTGTGCCTGACTTGTACGTCAACAAGCGAGCAGAACGGTGTATCTGACTAATTGAATCGGTGTAATGGGAAGCACATGAGAGTCTACGTTTGCTTAAATGTTTCCACATTGTCTTCGCTGCTTGTTATTATTTCACCCTTACTTCATGTATGTGAACACACATTCTGTAAAAAAAAGGCTTTACGAAAACATCAGTTTTCTCTGATTTTGACGGCTTTCCTGAATATCAGGACCTTTTCTGACCTGTTCCAATTCATCACCTGTAGCCTAAAATAACATTCCACTTATCTTTAAGCTCTGATTACAGCTGTGATCCAACGCAGTGTTCTGACATTTGACCTATCACCGACTATTGAACACAAGATAAGCTGTCTCTTACTAGGAAATGGTCAGTACCACGTCGCACTATATTACTGCAGT
>CM031628.1:52406100-52428600 GCA_018398815.1 Conus ventricosus | reverse complement strand
ACCGGTTTGAAGAGACAAATGACTTACTTGGTAGATGGCTGTACTGCAGTTCAGGAATCATTTTTCTTCCTTTTGGTATGGAATTTGAAGAACAAAATACAGGCCTGTCAGAAACAGTTGAAAAGAGAATCATGATGGAAGATAAGTTGTTCCCAAAATAAGAGAATATGTTGCTGCATGAAAGCGTGCTTGGGTTGAAAATAAAAAGTTACATTCTCTTCGCGTTAATAGAAACAATATCTTTTTAACAGTTTTTCGAAGAGTTTATGTTGAAAAAAAAAAGATCTGCTTTGATTTCCAGTGTGACCAGAATGTAAAAGACGACAATAAATTAGAAAGAAGAATGTGCGTTATAAAATGTCATCAACTGCATTCTCAAGACATCTTCGTCCTGTTGCATGTACATCATCTACCCACTTGGGGTGTATGGCCACGTTCAGTGTTACCACTTGGGGTGTATGGCCACGTTCATAGTTGAACTCTTTATAATGTTCTTAATGTCTATTGTTCCCACTGACTGAGGTTAGATAACAAAGTTTTGTTTCCCCATCAATAGTACGTTGTACCTCATGCCCAGAATTCTAGCTGTGTGTGAAGTGAGAGGGAGGAGGGAGATGGGAATAGATTGCATGGAACACATTCTGTGTGAAGTGAGAGGTGAGAGGGAGATGGGAATAGATTGCATTGGAACACATTCTGTGTGAAGTGAGAGGGAGGAGGGAGATGGGAATAGATTGCATGGAACACATTCTGTGTGAAGTGAGAGGGAGGAGGGAGATGGAATAGATTGCATGGAACACATTCTGTGTGAAGTGAGAGGGAGGAGGGAGATGGGAATAGATTGCATGGAACACATTCTGTGTGAAGTGAGAGGGAGGAGGGAGATGGGAATAGATTGCATGGAACACATTCTGTGTGAAGTGAGAGGGAGGAGGGAGATGGGAATAGATTGCATGGAACACATTCTGTGTGAAGTGAGAGGGAGGAGGGAGATGGGAATAGATTGCATGGAACACATTCTGGTTTAGCTGCAATTTCAGATGTACCCAGAAACAGCTGGGCAAACTTGTGTTCCGCTGCTTCTTGGTGTTTGGGTTAGTCCTGCATGCCTTGGCATTCACATAAGGAATATGAACGAAAGAAAACAAAGGATAAAAATAAAAGGAATGATGAACCGAATTCATGTATTGAGCGCTTCAAAAATGTGACGTCAATGCCACAAGTGGACTAAAGAAATAATTGTTACAGTATTTTGTGGAGGGCAGAGTGTTTTTTTCTTGTGTGAATTAATTTCTACATTACGCACTTTCTGGTGGAGTAAAGTGATTAGCAAGATTTTGTTACAGGCTTTTTTTCTTGCAGGAAATGGATGAACGGAAGGACCCGACTCCCTCTCTGTGTCCATTAGGACTCACCTGAAGCTTGCCCCCTGTCGGGTTTGAAGGCAGCTACGGCGCTGACATGACCCAAAGCCAGCACCATCTCCTCTGTCAGGATATTTGAATCAGAAATCTCCCCTGCATGTGACGGCAGTGACAGTGCTGAATTTGCCTGCAGTTTTGAAAATTGTGTCTGGATGTCTCTCCCCCCCCCCCCCCCCCCCCCCTCCCTCCTGTAGTATATGGACCAAACATTATGTCTGTGTAGGCCAGCTCAAAACACCTTTGGTAGAGAACCCTGGTCAACAACACTGGCAGACACTGTCAGCTTCGAGGCGAATGGCGTTTCTCTCTGCAGTGACAGGTGACATTCTGGATTGTCCAAATTTTTCAGGTTAATCTCTTTACATTTGGTATGTACTTTTCATCCATACTGTTTTCCATGCATTTAGCGAGTGAATATAACAACTGTGTTTAGATTAAATAAGATTATATAAACAACGATTTGGGGCTTGGATATTTTTGCCATAAAAATGAAAAAATGCAGTGTTTGTATCCAAACCCAGAAAATATCTCTATGACAGTGATGCGCTTGAGTAAGAAAGAAGGACCAATGTAAAATTTCAAAATGGAGTGACTGATGGCGGCGAACGAAGCAAAATTAGGAATAGAGTTTGTTTAGAACTTACCGCCAATGACATTGACAAACAAAGCACATGACAAGACACGATGTATTTCAACACTTGGGTCTTCTTCAGGCGAAAAAATAAATCACATTTAACATGTGGGACAGTACAAACACAGAACGAAAAACGAAAAAAGAGAATGAAAAATGACTCATCCGTTATTGTCCATGTGTGATCAGTAGGCGGAAATGACATGGGGCCAGGGGGATTATGGGAGAGGAAATGGAGGGGGGGGGGGAAGGGGGTTGCGTCAGGGGAGGTGTGTGTGTGTGATATGATAGGGTTGTGTGTCTAGTTTATTGGGATGGCGTGATATCTTTGTGATGGTTGTGGTAATGGTGGATTGATAATAATGGTAAGGGGAAAGAACGGGGGGGGGGGGGGGGGGGGGGGGGGGGGGATGAGGGGGAGGGGAAGGGGGGGGGGGGGAATTTGAGAGGGGAAGGATAAAAACAAAATTAAGATGATAGAGGGGGGTTGCTGTAAATAGGGGGTATGAAGTGGGAAGGGGGGTGGGGGTGGGGGTATGTTAGGGGGTGGTGTGATGGGTGGTGGGATATGTTGCAAGTGAGGTGGAAGTGGTGGGTAGGTGGTGTGTTGTGGTGTATGGGTGGATATTGAGATGCTTGGGGGGTGTTGTAGTGTGCCCAGTTTGGCAATGAGATGGGATTCTTGAGTTGTGCGTTCAAAAGCTGTCACTCTGTGACTGCCAAGTGCCATAACTTTGACATGGTCGATGTTGTGTGTGGTGTGGTTGAAGTGTAGGGCACGGGTTTGGGTCGGTGGGTACGGATATCAGCCAGGTGTTCAGAGATGCGTTGTTTCAAGTGTGCGTGACGTTTCCCCTATGTAGATCTTGCCACACAGTGGAGTGGAATGGCATATATAATGTTTTCGGCTCTGACATGAGAAATGTGCGTTTGACTGTGAAGGAATCTTTGGGGCCCTGTAAGATGGTGGTCTGGTTTGGTGAGGGGGCAGATTTGGCAGTTGGGTTTAGAGCAGGGGTGAGTACCTGGTGGTGTTAGCTGTGGTTCTGTTAAAAACTGGACCGCACGAGGAGGTCTTTGAGGTTTTTGCCCACATTTGAATGTGATCATGGGTTTGGTTGGCAATATCCCCTACCAACACACACACATACACACACACATACATAACCACCACCACATCCCCTTCACTCACTTCATACAGTAGTTACAGCAACCCTCCATCTATTTAATCTTAATTTTGTTTTTATCCTTCCCCCTTAAATTCCCCCCCCCTTTTCCTTTTTTTTTTTCCCCTCAGTTCCCCCCCCCCCCCTTCTTTCCCCTTACTATTATTATCAATCCACATTACCACAACCATCACAAAGATATCACACCATCCCAATAAACTAGACACACAACCCTATCATATCACACACACAACCCTCCCCCGACGCAACCCCTCCCCCCCCCCTCCATTTCCTCTCCCATAATCCCCTGGCCCCATGTCATTTCCGCCTACTGATCACACATGGACAATAACGGATGAGTCATTTTTTCTTTTTTCTTTTTTGGTTTAAACAGTTTTTTTTTCCATGACCATACACATTGAACACAAAGCACATTTGCCAGGGCAACAAGAGGAATCTTATATACAGCCCTGGCAGTGAAATTTACAGAATATACATGTGACTGATGGCGGCCTATAATACAACACATAACCATAGCAGACAACTTTAAACATGACAAAACAGGTAACAATAACAGTATAGTAAAATGCTATACGTGTAAACAAAAAGAAGAGAAGAGCCAACATTTAGAATTGGCATTTAGAATTAAGAATGAAATTATGGAAAATTAAGAAATAAGAGAAAATGGTGACAGGGTATTGCCCGTTTTGGTGTGGCTGCCTACGGCAGTCTGGCACATGACAGAATGTGTGCAACACTGGTCGTCTGCAGCATACAGCCGTCCAACCAAGTTTCATATTCCTGTATATGGATAAAGACATAATCAGGACATTGATGTAAGCGCCCAGCCCCTCTGACATCCGTAACTAGGTTGATATGGGATGAAAGCATCGTTAATTGAATAGGTGAAATATAAGTATACCTAGGAAACAGTCAACCTTTAGGCTGTTGGTTTAGTTTTCGAAACGCTTTGTGAGAACAATAAACTTTTGAACCATTTCAAAATATCTTGGCATTTGTATCGACATTAAAGGAATTATTTCCATGCAGGAGATTTCGGATAGAAATCTGGTTTGGTGGGAGATTTAAGATAGTATTTGCTCGGTGTTGGTTGTGAAGTGGACAGTGAAGTAGGAAGTGTTCGGATGTTTCTTGTGGATATCGACAAGCGCAAGAAGAGTTGTTTGTTAGGTGCCGGGTATAGAGGTCAAAATTCAAATTACTCATACCAAGACGCATACGACAATGATTGACTTGTGCTTCCCTATTTCCATTATAGTAATATGGTGGAACTGGATTGTCATTAGTAGAAAGGTATCGTTTGAGCTGACTGAACGACTGGGACTGTTGGATATGCAGTGGGAGATTGTTCCACATGATTGTGGTAGATAGAAAAAAAAGAGTTTTTATAAATATCGGTTTTGTGGCGGGGGACTATTCGTTCTGAGGGCCTTCGTCTAGGGTAGGGGTTGACTGAGGAAACGAGCTGTGGCAACAAGTTTGATATGTAAGTGGGACAGCTACCTTGGAGGATCTTGTAGTATGTTTCAGTTTATGTCTTCGTCGGCGTTCTTTTAAAGTACAGAATCCAGACTCCTGTAACAATTTTTCGTGACTGGTTCCACGGACAGATCCAGTGATGATGCGCAAAGCATCCATGTGTAGGTCTTCTAGAATTTTTTATTGGGTTTACTCTGCACATCCATCCCAGATTACGTCAGCATATTCAAATACGGGTAGTACGAATGATTTGTACATTGTCTCTAGAGCCTTTCTGGTCAGCTTGTATTTAAATGAACGAAGACAGTTTATCAGTACTCTGGCTTTTGTAGCAATGTAGTTTATGTGTTCACCCCATTTACAATTATCTTGCAAGATAACCCCAAGGTGTTTGTGCTGTCTAAGTTGCTGTAGTATAGAACTACTAAAGGTCAAATTACGGCTAT
Organism: Conus ventricosus; assembly: GCA_018398815.1. Classification (NCBI taxonomy): domain Eukaryota; kingdom Metazoa; phylum Mollusca; class Gastropoda; order Neogastropoda; family Conidae; genus Conus; species Conus ventricosus. The sequence continues at coordinate 52,423,433 of CM031628.1, read as the reverse complement.
CAGCATTTCCCCGAAACACATTTAGCAGTTCGGTTTTAGACTCATTGAATCTAACTTTCCAAGCTTTTGCCCAGACGTCAATTTATCTAAATCTGCCTGCAAAACTAACGTTCTTGTAGCTGTGTTTTCCATTGCCAGAGACATGCTTGTGTCGTCAGCAAAGATTTTTGATATCTGAGTCTATATTCTGGATTATATCATTTATAAATACTAGAAATAGAAAGCGGGCCGAGGACAGATCCTTGTGGAAAACCCCTTTGGGGGAACGCTTTGCTGTGTAGATTTTTTCCTCTGATTACTACTGACTGGTAACGATCTGAAAGATAGTCACTGAACCAGTTTAACAAATCACCCTTTTTTCCAATAGCTTTAAGCTTAAACAGAAGACCCCGGTGCCATACACGATCAAAAGCTTTAGAAATGTCAAAAAAATATGGACTGGACAGGAATACTTTTGTCGTAATTTGTCACCAGGGCATCATAAATACTGAGCAGTTGGTAGATTGTAGAATCCCCCTGGATTAAATCCAGACTGAGCACTTGTTATAAGGTTATTGAAAATCAGGAAGTTGTAGATTCGTCTGTGCCCACAATTTTTCAAAAACGTTTTCCTACACAACTTAAAGAGATATTGGCCGATAGTTCGTACACTCGTCTTTTTTACCTTTTTTATGAACTGGCGTTACATTAGAAATTTTCCAGGGCTTTGGAAATCTTCCTTCTATTAAACAACGATTAAAGAATATTGTTAAAGGTGAGGATATAATATCAACTGATGCAATCAACAGTTTGTTATGAATGAAGTCAGGGCCGGTGGCTTTTCTTGAGTTGAGATCTTTTATGATTTTTTTAACCTCAGGAACAGTCAACACTATTTCAGTAAGTTGAGACGTAACATACTGGGGTTATGTCGGGCAAGGGACTTCCGTCGTCTTCCACTTTACACTGGCTGACAAAGAAATAATTAAATATGTTAGCCTTTTCTAGATTTGAGTAATATGTCATACCATTCACGGTTATCGGTGGAATGTTATCTGCATCAATACCCTTTTTACTCATAAACTGTCTGACAATTTTCCACCATTCCTTATGACCAAATTTGACTGGGTCGATAACTATATAATTTAGTTCGTTATAATACTCCAGTTTCCTTTTCCTAACTCTATCAGTGACTTCATTTCGTAGTGCACGAAAGTTTTCCCAGTCTGTTAGGAGATTAGAAATCTTTGCCCTTTTATGAAGTTTGTTTCTCTTTTTTTATCAACCGTTTTAGTTCATTGTTAAACCAAGGGGCATCCCTCGGGCGAACAGTAACTAATTTAAATGGCATGCATTGTTTTGCTAGGGACATAACTTATCCGTGAAAATGCTACTTGCGTCATCTATGGAGTTATTAGTCAGTATTACATTCCAATCTTCATTCCCTAAAAGTTCACAAAATTTTTCTTGGTCTAATTTGTCGTATTAAATATCGTTTCTTTGGAATGGGCTTTGCTTGTAAATTAAATGTTTCAGTACAGCACAGGGACACTGTGGTCACTACAGAATGGAGGCAAGATTTCGACTGTTTTAATCATGTCAGGGCTCTGAGTAATAACTAGATCTAGGCAAGTTGCAGTATCATTTGTTATTCTTGTAGGAGAAGTTTCAAGTTGCTTAAGTTGATAAGCATTGAGTATATTTCTCATATGACTGGAAGGGTGGGGAAGTGCATTATCATTGAAATCTCCAAGTATGATGAACTTCGTTAGGGTTCTATCTGCTTTTCCTATGCTCTCTTCTATTAGATTCCAATAGTCAACATGGGCTTGAGGGTTGCGATGAATGACCCAACTAGTAAGCTCTCTTGGTTCATTTTAGTTTCTACCCATACAGCTTCTAGAAACTCGACCTGTAAGTCTGGGCATGGTTTACAATAAAGATCCTCTCTGACATATATGGCAACACCCACATTATCGTTAAACTGTTGGTCTAATCTGACAGGAGAGGATGAAAATTTTTCAAACATATTAATGCATCAGAGACAGAGGGTGACAGCCCATGTCTCAGACACGGTTATAATATCAAACTGGTGGGATTCTGCTTCAAAAAGGTCAATTTTCTTTTTCAGACTACGCGCATTAACGTGTACCACTCTGAGTTCTCCATGTCCTGTGGGACCAGGATTAGGATGAATGTCCCCGGATTTCATAAGTAAGGTATTGTTAGTAGTGGAAATGCCACAGTTTAAACTTGCATCAGTGGGGCTAGAACGCTCACTATTTCTATGAAATTTATGTCTTAGTAGAAATGTAGCTACATTCAATAATTGAGTATGTAGAAAGAATAAATAAAGAGAATTGGGAGTGCCACTTGCTGTATATCTTTTGCAAAAGCTAGACATAAAAAGGGAATTGTAGTTGCCTTTTTAGAAAAAACAACTTCTGCTGCAGACGGCCAGATATGCCCCTAAACAGACCAATCGTAGCTCTGTACACATTCACATCGGTACCCATTATGTTACAGAACAGAAAAAATGAGAAGTAACCAAGCCACGATTGGAGAAGGGTGTGCCCACACACTGGGTCTCGAGACAAACCACCCCACAGGGGCAAAAGTTGATATAAATGTCACCATGTCGAAACAGAACAATTGTCTATGATTAAATGAATACAAAGTGAATGCAAAAGAAAGAAAAAAGGAGTGAAAAAACAACAAACAAACAAAAACCACAACCAGTAAAAATGAACGATGTTTTTGTTCCTGTCCTTATACTGTCAAAGGCAAGGCAGACTGCCTGGTGCGCCCTCCACCCAGTGAGGAAAAATTGAATAATCTGGATGCAGACATGACAAATTATACAATCTGTGTCTTGATAAAAGAACAAGACATTCTCTTTTTCGTTTTTCGTTCTGTGTTTGTACTGTCCCACATGTTAAATGTGATTTTTTTTTCGCCTGAAGAAGACCCAAGTGGTTGAAATGCATCGTGTCTTGTCATGTGCTTTGTTTGTCAATGTCATTGGCGGTAAGTTCTAAACAAACTCTATTCCTAATTTTGCTTCGTTCGCCGCCATCAGTCCCCTCCATTTTGAAATTTTACTGAGCTTCATAATGACTGATACCCTTTGTCGTGTTGTATTCCACGTCTCGTCTTCCACACTAGAGAACAGGAAAACACCGATTCTAACTCACCTAGCCCTCACCTAGGTTCGGGCTAGGGCGACCTAGAATCGGTGTTTTCCTGTTCTCTGACAAGTAAGACTTCAATAACCAAAAAAATAACGAGTATCTACAAACATACATACTGTGTAGGATTATCTGTTTTTAATACTATTTACTAAGTTTTCATAGAGTAACGTAGGGGAAAGTAGCTGTGGCTGAACACGCCCCATAGAGTAACGTAGGGGAAAAGCATCCGTGGCTGAACGCGCATCTTATACAAACGGTGGGGGCAGGTAAGCCTTTAATTGCTAGTTGCCGGCATACATAAGGACTCTACCACTATCAGAATACTGCAGCTGACCTGCTTAGGTCGACACCCCATTACTTAATTTGCGGTGTTGGGGCCTATGACTTCGTTCACACAGACACAGCACCACAGTCAATTAGCTGTTAATGCCAAACATCCCATAACAATGCCACATACCTTCTTCACATCAGGTCGACTGCTACACTGGCGTGGGTTTTTCAGAGCAGCTTGTATTTTTGGCTCAACGCGATGGCTTTTGTGTGATAGAATAATTGTCAGATTTGCGTGTTCTGGTATTTTTCAAAGGTGTTCGGACGTCTTTTCAGTTTATTAATCCAAGTAGGGATGGTGAGAGTACTTTCAAATGACTTGTAAACAAAAATTTCTTGAAATTTACTCCTTTTTATTGTAAACAACTTCGCAGCCATTTTCCATATGCTAGATACTGTTGAAGGCCGCGATTTTATTTAGTAAGCCAGTTGCAGTTTGGCCTTCAGTTAGGATATTCTTTTTCAAATTTCTTCATGCGTTTTTGTTTCATCAAAGACTGGGTTGATAACGCTTTCTAACACTTCTTAACGTTTTCTGTTTTGAGATATTTTAGGCTGTTTATTAAATATTCACCAGACAAATAATGTAGACTTTTAGATTTGTATATGTTTGTCTTTTTTTATGAGCTGAAAACTGACCGGGGTTGTTTTGGTTAATTTTTTCTTTTATTCTTTTTCATATATTTTTTTGTGCTCTCTCACCAGATGTGTTATAAATGCGTTTGATATTTTCCAGTACTGAGCACAAGCAGTATAGTAGTCTATCGGGGTTTGAATTTAATTGAATTATTTCTTTCAGTAGCAGTTTGTGACTTCTTCTGCATCAATCTCTATGTCCTCCTCGTCAATAAAAGTTATAAACTCCAAGTTCTTGCGATATGTCCAGTTCTTTGAGCCATTACAAGTAGCTGCTTATTTAATGTACACAACTGCGCGCTCACAACAGCAATTGTTTAAAGGGAGTTGTGTCAGTCAGCGGAAGGCAAAAGCAAACTATTCGCCGAATGATATGTCTGTCTTCACAGCGGGGTGTACTAACGCGGTTGATGAGGCTAGCCAGGCAACGAATCACTACTCAGCGCATGGGACACAGCCTGTTCAGTCACAAAGCAGTGGTCCTCCAGTTCCAACCTTTTCCTCCCTTTGGGGGGGCAGCTCCTTCACTTTGAGGACACTTGACACCTTCACCCCCTAGCTACCCCAAGTCCTTAATAAGTCACCCCAAGTCTTAATTAAGTCCTCCAGTCCGTAATTAAGTCACCCCAAGTCCTTAATTAAGTTCTTGATCAAGTTTCCCCAAGTCTATTATAATTAAGGTTTTAATTATGTTAACCTCAAGTTTCTTAATAAGTTCTTGATCAAGTCTACCTTAAGTCATCCCCAAGTTAACCTAAGGGTCATAACTAAGTCTTCCTCTATTTACAACCAAAGTTCTTATTCATTTATCTTGTCAAAAAATACAATACTATCTATGTTTTTATCTTTAATAGTAAATGTTCTAATTAGTACACTCTCGCCTCAAAAAAAGCGTCATCGCTAGAATATCTTGCTCGGCGTTCTCTGGCGAGATCGGGCAAGCATAGATCTTAATGAAGTTCTTACTCTAAGCAAACGCATTGTTTACAATTCTGGTCTTTGGAAATGTTTTTATAGTCTCCATGTCTTTATTTATTGACTTCATCATTTTTTTATACGCCATGATCTATTTTAATTATATAAAAAATTAAAAATTTAGTTCTTAAAATATTATTACCATCTGAAAGGGATCAAATGATCTTTTGTTGTTGATGGTTATGGCAGTTGCTGTTGTACTTCTGTTTTTTGCGGTTCAGATTTTTTTGATTGCTTGTGGGTTCTGCTACTGCATTGTGTATATATTTTATATCCGTAATAACTGCCCCCCACAGCAGCAAAGGGCGCCAAAAAAGGCATACAGTTTAAGTTCAAATATCCATGAAGACTTTGGTGCTGTTGGCCTTGATTCACATGGAGTTTTTATAGTGGGCATTGAATCCAACTTGTTCTGGCGTTGGCGAGTGTTTGTTTTCATTATGTGTTATATTCTGTAACATAATTTTTTTTGTCTGTTCCACTTGCTAATTTTCTTCCTGCTTTAACACGCCCAGGATGTGGATGCTTTTCACTGGTCTCCACCTGAGTCAGTGTTTTCTGCTGATTTTGCTGGCTTGGTTACTTTTCTCCACCTGATTCAGTGTTTTATGGATTCTGCTGATTTTCTGGCTAGGTCATTTTGAAGGGAAAGAAATAAAATCTATTCATTAAAAGTTTTTAATCCCATGATTAATGGCGTAACATTGTTCAAATCTGTTGTATAGATCACATCCTAGGACTCTAAATGTCTTGTTAAAAAACTGGATATTGCGTTAATATCATACGTAAGATCTTGTTCAGATTCTATGGGATGCAAATTACTGTCTAGTTTAGGGTACAAATAAGATCCGTTTGCCCCTCCACTTTTTCACCATTCTAGACCCCAGGGCGATTCCTTACCGGTTATGATACTTTATAATGTCTTGCCGGCGACATCTGTTTTGATCTGTTCTATGCTGTATTTCAGTTCCGAGGAATCTGTTTTGTTTTTCCACAATGCTCCAACAGAATACAACCTCTTTTTGGGGCATTAACAGCTTGGCATCAACTTGGTCATTCATAAGTTCAGGGAAGGGTTTAGGCTGCCTTGTAGCTGTAGTAGATCATCACTGTTTGGTTTATTTAATTAATTATAATTATTTTCTTTTCTAAAAATGTGCACCGAAAAAACTGTTGCCAACCTTGTATACCTTCTGATGTTATGGGAGGTTAGTGTAGGATACTCAATGTTGGTAAAGCTTGTATGAATTTAAACCAGTCAGATCTTTGGCAAACTAGACTTGAGGATTCTGCAAAGTGATTGCTATTATTGCAGCTTCGTTTGCCACGAAAGATTTTCTAGTCAGAAGGGAATAATTCCTGACAGTATAAATATTGTTTTAATAAAAAAATACATTTATATAAAATGGCTTCACTCGTAATGATGATAGGCGGCGCTGTGGTTAATGCGCTCGCTTTTTTGTTGGTAGTAATTACGCATTTGTTAAAACTGCGAGATGAAGGCGAGGAGGATATAGGCATAACAAAGCTGGAGCAACTAGCAGCAGGCACACAAGATCGCATGAAAAGAATGAGAATTGAGCCATGTTTGATTTTTTAATAACACACTGAAAAAAACAGGGGCTTGCAGCTTACACTTTAAAGTTGTTGATCAAGCAATATAACAATATTTTCTTGTAACAGGCAAACAATCGAGTCATTGAACCCACCAAAATTCTGTGATTTTTATCAAACCATCAGAAAAACAAAAGATGCAAGAAATTGGGTTTAATTGTCTTTGGTATGACCGTCGTGTTATTTTGTTGCACTATTTTGGAATGAATTTAAAAATGAACAAATATCTATTATTCGCAAAAAGGAATTGGGATCGGGAATAACAGCAATTTAAAACTAGCCAAGCTGCTTTCAGTCAGTGAACAAACAGCAAAGGTATGGTTATCTAAAGCGATTTGGCATTTTATTTACCTGACCTAGGACGAATACAGAGACCACACTTTGTCAATACAAAACTCCAAACGACACCCATCATATTGGTTCTTCTATTTTTTACCCCTCTGTTTTCGATTAGACGAAATAGATTTATGTACGCACTCCAGTCATTGTCCATAGCTTCAAGAATACCAAAGATGCGGAAACCTTAAACAAAAGAGTGCTTCTGCTGTTGCTGTTGCCATACAACCTGTACGTATACCACGAGGTTCCTTTTACTTATCCTCGCATGATTCAAGTGATGATGGAAATTTTGTAAAGGCCTTGTGAGTCAATTATTGTTGAATCATTGGAGTTTTACCATTATAAGAGGCCTTCCAGGAAGTTCACAAGATCTCAGGCTTTAGTTGATTACTTTAACAACAGTTAGACGAAAGACTTTTCTCCTACCAGTATCACAGAGAGCTGATTGACAATTCTCGCAACACAGAATGGGTCAGATGATGCCTCAGTTTTGCGCGCAATGAATAATGACGATTTAAAGGACTAAAACCAGTACAAGCAATCAAAGAAAAATCAATAATTTGTGCGATGACTCCAAGTACATCCGGCAAACTATTTCCATTTGGTTTTGAAAGTAAGGTTTTAATTTATTTAGGGGAAGCAGAAGGGGACTCTCGCATCAGGGCAACTGATCCAGTTTTGAGTGCTTGTATCATATGAAATAAAAAGAATTGTAAAAATGAATCCGGCCGTGTTTTATTTACGAGGAAACTGGACCACAACAAAACTGCCAGCTCCTCAAAGATCTTGTGTGAAAGAAGAACTCAATAATCCCACCAGACCACAGTTACAGTTGACTTAGGTATTTTACGTAAATTATATTTGTGTCTAATATGGAAGCTCAGAAGGAAGCGCAGGAATGAAACAAGAATGGTAAAAGGAAGAGACTTGGAAAATGATACGGAGAATCAGTTCATGGTGTATTGCTATTAAGGAAACATTTTCGGGGATTTTTCAATGTTGCTAAATCATCCAGGATAACCTACAACTTTAACCCCCAAATTGGGAAAAATGAATATCTGAAATAATAAAAAATATTCGAACGCGTCAAGCAAACATGAGAAAAAGATTTAAATGAATTGGATGAAAGCTATGATTGATCTTATTTTTAAAGTTGTGGAAAAAATTTTAACCCCTGTTTATGCGGTCCTCCAGTGCCGATTGGCATATGATAAACTTGATTATCAAATACTCGCTTTGTGTTTGTTCTATCTATAGACTTCTTTGTTACAAATGTTGTGTTGATTCATGTAGTTGAGATCGTGGTTTTACGTTGGTCATGTTGTAAAGTTCTTATTGCCAAACAATGATTCTTTGTAGTTGTCATGTGATTGTTTGACTGCACTACACTGCGTGTTTTTCCCTTTGCTCTTTCTTAATGATTTTCCTGGACTCGAAATACTGTACATTTTCGTCCTTATACCAATACACTCCGTATTATCCCCCTCGGATAATTCATCCTTCATCTTTCCTAAAACCTTCTTGTTAGTAATTTGATTTGTTAACGGGAGTCTTTAGGGTATTCAGATGTATCATACCATCACGCTCGCTCCTTTAGCCAATTCGGTTTCCATGTACTTTTTGATGTCTTCAGTTGGGATATCTATAACAATACTATTGTATCTCCGTGTTAAAGTACTCTGGACTTGGATTACACGCCCGGGGTTTAAAGTAGTCATAAAGAAATTCTAACATTAAGAAGCTTGATAATTCTAAAACAGTTAAAACCAATTATAAAATTCAGGTTTGCCATTTGACTTTCTTTTTTTTTCTTCATTATGCCAAAGGTGATCATGAAATCTTCTGAAGTCCTGATAATTAGGTTTTGAAGTTAGCTTATTTGCTGCGTTTCTTTGGTGGACAATCTGACGTCTTTAACGTTTGTGCGGATTCTCATAGTCTTTCGAAACATCTGTTGTTCATCAGCTTGAAAGTCTTTTTCTGATGCTTCTGTGGATTTAGTTCTGAGATTCAGTGTTTTCATGATGTTTTGGTTTCATGAACTGTTCTTGTTCAAAAGCAATTATACGATGATTGATATCTGTAATCTTCAACCTGTCTTAAATAAAAATTGTAGAAGTCTGTAATGACAGACGTAATTTTTTTGCCGGAGAAGATGTGCACAAGTTTAGGTGGTTCTCTTGATCATCTTTTGACTTTTGCTTGCTAATGGTTAGTCATTATGCGGTCATGGAGTTCTTGAGGAATATTATTATCGGCTACTTCTAGAATGAAAACCACGATGATTGATCAGGCGTTAAATGCTCAACCACTTTAATCCTTTTGTCTTTTATTCGGATCACCGCATGTGTTACATTTTAAGATGCGTATCGGAAGTGATTGCGCCATTGCCCTTCCATACCAGATTTTTTGCTTCTAAATAATAAAGATAGTTAGACTTTTACTTGTGTCATAGTCGTCAAAGTATTGTTTGTTGCTTTTACAGTCATGATGCGACGCCTACTAATTCCTCCACCGCAAATCCGTTTCATTCATCTGAATCATTGGTTAGGTCAGACAATAAATCAATCTGTACTCCAGTAAACTTTATGAATGCGTCCTATACTCTAGCCCGGGCGCAGAAGAAATATAATGCGCAGGAATCCAGGCTGTAATTTTCATGTCAGGTCTTTCTGTAATTTTCAAAGACGTACGCTACTAACATGTTTTGCCCTTAAATATGAAATCTTGATTGTCTCCCATCGTTTTTACAAATTAACTTCTGCCACGCATCTTGAGCATGCTGGTAATCTGAAATCTCTGATGTCCTTTCTCTGTGACTAGAAAAGAACGCGCCTTGAGGAGGGATGTGTGTCTTCATCAAACTTTCCCATCTGTTCATGTACTCTAGGTAAACGCCCCTTTCTAAAAGGTTAGTTCCTAAATGTTCTTCCGTTATTGGGGCAGGACTTTAAGGACATATCCAAGTGTTCTAATGAACCTTCATTGTGTTGCATTGAGTATAAAAGACTTGTTATTTAGATTAAAGCTCATGTTCTTTTCCTGATGACTGTGCAATGGCTTGACACCCTGAAGGCATCCGTCCACTGGCTTTAATTATTTGATGAGCGAGTAGTAACCTCGCAAGTTATGAAGAAGTGGGCAGGCTGCTCCTCATGTCGTAGGGATCAAACTTTAGTTGAAGTTTGCATTTTCTGTGCGCTGTCTCGAACTGTCCGCTAATGTGATCAATGGTCTCTTACTGTTTGGATTTCGTCTGCGTCTGATGAGAGACCTAAATCCAAAAATCAACAGTGAGTTGGCTGCGTCATACTGTTGTTGGTCTTCAGGCGTCCATTTTGATTTAAGTTTAATTTCAGTTTATTAGAAACAGTCATTGCGCACTTGCTGCATGGCGTTTTAAGAGAAGTATTCGCAGCTTAGGCCCTCTATATAATACTGGTTTGAATGAACGCCCCCCCCACCATCGACCTGACAATTAACGAAGGCAATTTGATTGAACAAATCGATGATTACTCATTAAGACTGGTTTTTCGAAGTTTTTGTGGCGCTGGCCCTTCTTAAATGAACAATGTGTGATTTCGAAGTCTTTGAGTAATACAACATATGGAGAATTTTGCATCCGGTTTCCAGTTTCTTACAAAACTAAATTTACTGCCTTCTGGGGCGTCGTAATTAGTTATTGTATTTACTGTCAATGGGCCGGATACAATTGTTTCTTATGTCAAGCCGAGGCTGGGATGGATGCATTCTTGTTAAACAATTTTCTACAGAATTCTTGTTTATGCGCCCATTTTTTGAAGTATGGGACAATAATTATCATTGGCGTATCTATGTGTAATGCGTGGCCCCACCGATGGTGAATACATTTGTAGTAGTCAACAGGATTTTTGTCTGGGCTGCCATCGTTGGATGTTCTGGACACTTTAATCGGCTGTTGTTTTGTTTTCTTCTTCCCATGTGTAGAATTAACAGTATTGTTCTGTTGTGTTCTTCTATACTGATCATATTTTGTCTATACAAAAAGGAAAGTACCACCCCACTAAAGTTAAGATCATGGAGGTTAAGGGTGATAGTTAGATACTCTCTCTGCGTTTTTACGGGCGTGATGCTGCATGCGAGAAAAAATCACCTCATTATAAACATTTGTTGTTTGAGATTCCTTAGTTTTGAACTGCTCGTTTTGCGACTAATGATGGGGAGGGGTAGCAGAATGTTTGCCTTGCCTACTATCGGTGCATACTTAGCCTGTTTAATCTGATCTCTAAGGACTTCGCCATCTGTACCACAAGGAGCCTCATTTTGGCTTCTTCTGCGGCAGCGTCAACGGGTAATGCAGTTCGTTGCCCAACCGGGTGTTAAGTCATTACGTGAAAGATTAGTCCTGTTGTTTAGTCGGAGACCCGACTTCTAGATTTTCTTCATTTATTGTTACATAGTCAATTATAACAGCTAACTTACTTCTTACTGGCGGGGTCTATTGATAGTTTGCCTGGAACTTGAGAAATAGCATGATCAACACTTGCCTGTACGTTTGTTGGGTCAATATGACTTCTAAATTCAATATCATTCATTGCTCTTGATAATCGCTCTCTCTCAAGCATTCCTTCAAACATTTGTCTGGTTTTTCCTTCTTATATCTTTTATCCATGCGAGTTTCTTTTCTAACTCTAAATATGTATTTAAATTAAAAAAAATTAATTATTCAGAATCAATATCAACGGTCTTTTTGGGCTTGGGATCATAAACTAAAGTTTATAAACATCACTTTGGCGTTGTTAGTGCGAGCTGTTTAGAACAGTGTTTTATTGTTTTCGTTTTACTTATTTTAAGCATTCTTTTTTATCTGTCTCGGCGATCTGGCTGTTGAGAAAAACTTGTACTCGGCCTTTCTTTGAAGATCAATCTTTTGTCTTATGTAGTCTTCAAAAATCGACGCCGTCCTAAACGATTTTAAGTTAATTCTTCTTCCGTGAGGTTTGAGTCTAACTAGCGCTTTTTTATTGTCAGTTTGAACGAGCTTAGTTTAGCGGTTAGTATGTTGAACCTTAGCTGTGTGTTTTGGAGGTTAGTTTTTTTTTTTTTGCCAGCAGCTCTTACTGGCTATTGAACACACACCGAGAGCTAAGAACAAAACCACTAGGGTAAAGCGCGGGTGCGCCTATGCCGTTGCTAAGAGACCCAACACTCGTTCATGCTTGGATAGAGCACTAATATACGATGTTCCAGTATTAACATATGTAACAGCATTTTATAGGCAGCAGAATTCCTTCGTTTGGTTTTGCTGTATTTTGAAAGGTCTTTGCTCTTAGTTTTTGTTGCATTTGTGTTAATGTTGGTTAATCTGTGTTGGTTTTTTTTGTTTGGGCTTTCTTCTATCCTTCTTTGGCGACTCTGGCGCTGATGGCACATTTGGAGTAAACTTGAAAAGACATGCTTTTTAAAAAATAAAAAAAAATAATAGTATTGTTATCTTTTAATCTTTTATCTGAATCTTCAGTGGCATCTATATTAAAAACAAATGTGCATTAACTTGGTTTATCGCCATCTTTTCTTTATCAATTTGAATGTTTATTACGTCTCTAACCGTTCTCCACTTCCATAGCACTGATTATCCTCTGTCGACCTTAGGTCAATTCCATAAGCCGTATTTCGTTAGTTAATTAATCATCGAGTCTAACTTTGTGAAGGTGCAGATCTTTTAGAAACAAGGTCAAACTGTTGGTTTTCTACACCCCCACCCCCAAACAACTTTCTTATTTCGTACAAAATGTTGATAAGTTTAAGCCCGCTAGTGTTGATTTGGGGAGGGCTGCCCATCAATCGTAACATTGTTACTTTCGTATTTTAGGATTAATAAAACTTGTCACTTCCTCTTTCAAATGGGTTTCTTCATCTTCACACAGCAATAAAAATACCTTTAAGCGATTCTTGCTGCGACGCTAAAACTAAAATTCCATATAGCGTCGGTCCTTGCTTCTGGGATATGTTGTTTTGTTGAATCACTCGATCGTAATATATTGCTAATTTTGCCTGTTATTGTTGCTCAATCTGCCTTGATAAATTAGGGTTGCTAACAACGTTCAATCTCTAACGAGATGTCAGAAATGCTTGTTTACTTTGCGTCAGTGTTCTGTTGTCTAATATCCGTTGGTATTCTTAAAAGTTAGTTCATATGACAATCTGTCTTTTCATGCTCCTTGTATGTATTGGCGCAAGCGCTTTTATCAACTCAAATATAAGGGAATGGTATTGCGATACCATACGGCAAATTTTACTGCCAAATAATTTTTGCCGGCTTTATTAGCATTTCGGGCCTTTTCTATGTTTAGTGTTCTTCATTTCGATTCCGTGATTCGCATTGATCAGCCCTTTCATTCCCGGTTAGCCATGGATCTGAATAGGTTTTAAATATCCGCTCTTGGTCTGTGAAATTTTGCCCCAAGTTTATAAAAATTTGTTTCCGGCATTTTCCCAAAGGTCAGGAAAAAGACGCGCAAGCTGGACAATACTTCACGCCCTAGGTCGGGAAAAATTGACAGTAAAATTTGATCGCATCAATATAGAGGATTATTTGGAACATAATATTCCGCTTTTTCCTACGCCAAGGGCTCTTTCAGTTTCTATGCGGGTCAAGAATCGAGCCATATGCTTGTGACATTTTTTATAAAACAAAATAAAAAAGTTAATTATTAAAGAAACATGGCAGGGCTTTGAAGAATGAAGATTATGATGATTTTGATCCTGGAGACGACATGAGTGAAATGATCCCTTTAATACAACATCGCTCGGGGCTCTCTTTGCGGCGTGAATTAACAGAAAGTAAGGTCAGATCATTATACCAAATTTAGGCCAAAAACCTCCCGAATTTATAGCCCCTTTATGATTTTGAAGTAAAGATGACCATTTGTTTGTGAGGAGCGACCAAGGACTTGTTCAGCTTACATCTAAACCAGACTCATCAAAGTTTTTAAAAAAGAGTACAATTAGACAAAGGTCAGTGTGAGCGATCAAATCGCCTTGGTATTACTAAAACCAAAATTTAGATAGGGATGCAGTTGCTAACTTCAAAACACACTGCAGGAACTCCCGACAGAAAACCCAAATGAAAAACATGGAACTTAAAGAATTAAATCAATCGGCAGACGAATTAATAAATGCAATAGAAGCAGAAACCAGTTTTCAGAAGAAACAGCTTAAAGGGGAACTATACAGGGAACTCCCCGCTACCATGCGAGAAATAGCGGCCCTTGATCATGCTTTAAGAAGCATCAGAGGCGAATTAAAAAACAATTTAGCAAAAATGGGTGAAATAGATGAGCATATAAAAAGAGAAAAAGAAAAACTCGTTGAGGCTGATGACGCCAACTTGGGTTGATATTAAAGAAAGAATAACCCAAAGACTAAAAGATCTTGAACAAGAAAGATCGGCAAGATAGAAGCGTTGTCAAATAACCGAAAACAATTACGAACTCAAGTGAGCAGAAAAAGAGAAACTATCCAAAGAATTTTATATGAGACACAACGCTAGCAGAAAGAATAAGAACCTGTTTAGAGAGCAAGGAGTCACATTAGCAGCGTTATAACGGCCTTAGGATTTGCAATTAAGTACACTGGTTTTGGCTTTTTACAGGCGGCGGTGGACAAAGACCAGTGCCTCCACCACCATCGCCTCCATCGCCGCCTGATAAATCATGGGTAAAAAAAAACAGCTTGACCATTTGCGGATTTTTTAAAAAAATTAGCTGGAAAAACTAAAAAACGCTTTACCTGGTATATTAGGAGGTATTGTTAGCTGGCTTTTGTCTACTGCGAGCAAAGTAGTTGGCTTTATGGCCGAGCAAATTATGGACATTAGTTTCTTAATAGTTGGGTTAATTTTTAGTAAGATAAAGACCAAGTAATCCTAGGCCAGTTAATCCAAGAACAAGCGTTTCTTTTCATATTCATGGTCATCGCGAACAGAAATCCGGGTCTTCAACGGCCTTTGGGCTTGGGCCCGCGGGGATTGGATGCCTTATTCTTGGGGGGTCATCTTGTTTTTTTACTGCTTGCAATATTCTGGCTCAGAATTATTTCGTTTTTTCCCCGACTTTTGTTCATTGCCTGCCACGAGGATTTCATTATTGTAGTTTATTATTGTTCCTATTGGAGTCTGAGGTCAGAAGGCAGCATTGTATAAACCAGTGCCAACAGCAAAGTTACTTTCGATCTTGCGTATTGTAAAACATTTTTGGTACCTTTTAAATACTTGAAGGCAAATCAACTGTAGTAATTAATAGCGTCCTCTAAATTGCCAAGTACTGTTTTTGTGGCATCAAGCCGAGAAGATCAGTTATGCTCGATCTTGTTGTGCTGCGAGCCTAGCAAACACCAAACGTAAGTACGAATAGAGTCGTTTATTCGCTCTATTCCTGCTTAGTTAGGCCCTTAGAAGTGTCTAAGATAAATGTTGTCCATGCTGTTTTATGCTCCCTTTCTCTATGGACCCCAAAGGGGAACGCCTGTGCCTGAGAGAAGATGTGTAAGGAGGATTCCAGTCATAGTTATTACTTTTTGTGCACGCCCCCCCCCAATAAGGAGTGCCTAAAACCCTGATTAAGATCCGATTTTGTCTAAAGTCTGTCTTGATGTTAATATTGAATTCGTTACAGATTCTTTCCCAAAAACCTTCATGTCTATTCTGTTGCTGAATGGATTAAACGGTTTGTCATTTGGTTAATGGCGCTTGCAGTTCAGTCAAAACACGTCTGAAGGTGTAATAGAAATGAAATCTGTACACTGACCTAACCAAAGGATTAGGATGATTTAAGTGATCAGCATACGACACTCCACACCAGTTGATGCACAAAACACAGCAAAGTTTAACTGGTTCTGATAAAACTGCATCGGATGACTAAACCACACTTTTGCGATGTAGTCTTTTTTAACAGGGGGGTTAAGATATCTGCTTAATGGAGTACTAACCTTTGCTTGAAAGGCGTCAGTCTGGGTCACAGAAATGTCAAGGGTATCAGTTGTTATATTTTTAAGATTGTAGTGCGGCCCAACAGAATATTTTGCATCTTAGTATATTTTGAACGCACTCATTTTTATTTCGTTTAAAAAATGTTTGTAACAATAACAACTCAAGACCGTCCTTCGTTTTTAGAACATGCTATTAATAACGAATGCGGAACCAAAACGGTCGCGCTCATGAAATATTCTACAAAGTCGTATGGTTTAATATAAGCAAATCCAAGGAGAATAATAAGATTAAAAAAGTTAATAATAGAGGCAATTAGTTAGCCAGTTAACCATACCTGATGGTTATTACGGGTTTTGCTCCTAAAGAAGCATGAGTAACTTTGACATTACTCTCAAACTTAACAATGCAATCTAAAAACAATGTTGGCCTTCAAACCTGAAGAAGAAGAAGTAGGGTACTATTTTGATAAAGAGCTAGCTAAAATGTTAGGCTTTACAACTGCCAATCGGCCCGTTCATAGTTTTAGAGTTGCAGCAAACAAAACTACTTATGAGGGAGAAAATCCGCTCGATCTTGCATTACATTCATTACTCTATTTCATTTGGATGAGCTAAGACATGATGAAAACTTATATGATGGAAGCCCTCAACTGTTTTAAGAGCTCTTCGTCAGGGAAAGCTGCATATTGCGATTATAAAATTATACAATTCCCTAATTTACAGTTTAAAAGATTAGTTTGTGGGAGGGTCGGATCATTTAATATAAAAATCAAAGACAAAGCGGGGAAAGTTGTGAAATGTGATAACCTGCACATTGTTTTGGAAATAAAATAATAACGTACTAAAAAATAATGTCGCGTGGGCCAGAAGAATCGGGAGTTACATTAGCGCCTGTAAGGTGTATAACCTTTAGAATTAAAAGACCTTGCAGATGTTGCGGACTTTGAACAGAACGGTGAGATAGGCGCTTTGTATGGTTTTGAGTACACTAAAGATGGTGATTATAAACGCAAAGAGGTTGGCGACAGCAAAAAGTTTCCTAAACTAGAACAACTGCGCAATCTAGAGGCAAATAATGTTGGCCAGTATGAATTAAAATAGTTCGAAACCTGACCTCAAATGGCACTTAGAACCATATTTAGAATGGGAATAAATTTGAATTCATAAGCCCATTTACATATTTTAGCCGTCAAAAAAGTTCAGAAAAGCATTCAACTTGGCCCTTTACTGTAAGTCTTATGCCAGACGACAATAGTCGAAGAAATTGAAATAACGCCGTATGGAAAAAACAGTAATCTCACA
>CM031628.1:52389028-52399028 GCA_018398815.1 Conus ventricosus | reverse complement strand
AAACGTCATCAGGATGTCTTTCCATTAAGCTTCCAGAGTTTCAGCCGTAGGGAGTAGGATCAAAGTGACTGCCTGTCTGGTAGGACTATTTTTAGATGGTCACTGGCTCTTGTTACATGGCAATACCAATAGAATTTTCTTCTCTGATCTGATGTCAGTGTGGATCGTCAGGCCTGAGTGGCTATGATCACTGAAAAGAATTATTGTGAAAGAAAAGGAAGACTTTTAACATCTACCACACAGCGAACACTGGAAACCGAAACTCGGGAGTTCTGAGGAAGACGTTTAG
Source organism: Conus ventricosus (assembly GCA_018398815.1). NCBI lineage: Eukaryota > Metazoa > Mollusca > Gastropoda > Neogastropoda > Conidae > Conus > Conus ventricosus. The sequence goes on along the minus strand of CM031628.1, from coordinate 52,398,739 downwards.
CCGAAAGCGGACTTACAACCAGACAACATGGTCTGACCAAATAACCACACTGACGTATTCATCTTCTACTCATTGCAATTTGCCAGTCCCTGGTTCAAATCAAATTAAACCATGTTGCGCAAATCTTTGCCGACCACAAAAGCCATGTCAGGGTTCAAACACATAGAGAAAAAGAACAAAGTGAGAGAATGAAAAATGCCAAGTAAACTCTCAGTACCAGTTATTTATTGACATCAGGAGACCTGCAAAAAGAGAGTCTGTCACACTCAAGTCAAATTCAGATCTTCTTACAAGCACTGATTTCTTCCAAAAACTCAAAGATTAAATCCAAAAGAACATCCGGGAACAAGGTCTTCATAGAACTTATTGTAAAGTGTTTATGTCTAACATTATGTAGCTTGAGCTGGGCTATAATGCAACATTACCTTACATTATGTAGCTTGAGCTGGGCTATACGCAACATTACCTTACATCATGTAGCTTGTGGGCTATAAGCAACATTACCTTACATCATGTAGTTTGTGGGCTATAAGCAACATTACCTTACACCATGTAGCTTGTGGGCTTAAGCAACATTACCTTACATCATGTAGCTTGTGGGCTATAAGCAACATTACCTTACATCATGTAGCTTGAGCTGGGCTATAAGCAACATTACCTTACATCATGTAGCTTGTGGGCTATAAGCAACATTACCTTACACCATGTAGCTTGAGCTGGGCTATAAGCAACATTACCTAACATCATGTAGCTTGTGGGCTATGAGCAACATTACCTTACATCATGTAGCTTGTGGGCTATAAGCAACATTACCTTACACCATGTAGCTTGTGGGCTATAAGCAACATTACCTTACACCATGTAGCTTGTGGGCTATGAGCACATTACCTTACATCATGTAGCTTGTGGGCTATGAGCAACATTACCTTACATCATGCAGCTTGTGGGCTATAAGCAACATTAACTTACACTCTGTAGCTTGAGCTGGGCTATAAGCAACATTAACTTACACTCTGTAGCTTGAGCTGGGCAATAAGCAACATCACCTTACATCATGTAGCTTGTGGGCTATAAGAACATTACCTTACACCATGTAGCTTGAGCTGGGCTATAAGCAACATTACCTTACACCATGTAGCTTGTGGGCTATAATCAACATTACCTCACACCATGTAGCTTGTGGGCTATAAGCAACATTACCTTACATCATGTAGCTTGTGGGCTATAAGCAACATCACCTTACATCATGTAGCTTGTGGGCTATAAGCAACATTACCTTACACCATGCAGATTGAGTTCGGCTATAAGCAACGTTACCTTACATCATGTAGCTTGTGGGCTATAAGCAACATCACCTTACACCATGTAGCTTGTGGGCTATAAGCAACATTACCTTACACCATGTAGCTTGTGGGCTATAAGCAACATTACCTTACATCATGTAGCTTGTGATGGGCTATAAGCAACATCACCTTACATCATGTAGCTTGTGGGCTAAAAGCAACATTACCTTACACCATGTAGCTTGAGCTGGGCTATAAGCAACATTACCTTAAACCATGTAGCTTGTGGGCTATAAGCAACATTACCTTACCCATGTAGCTTGTGGGCTATAAGCAACATCACCTTACATCATGTAGCTTGTGATCTATATAGCAACATTACCTTACACCATGTAGCTTGTGGGCTATAAGCAACATTACCTTACATCATATAGCTTGTGGGCTATAAGCAACATCACCTTACATCATATAGCTTGTGGGCTATAAGCAACATTACCTTACACCATGTAGCTTGAGCTGGGCTATAAGCAACATTACCTAACACCATGTAGCTTGAGTTGGGCTATAAAGCAACATTACCTTACACCATGTAGCTTGACTTGGGCTATAAGCAACATTACCTTACATCATGTAGCTTGTGGGCTATAAGCAACATTACCTTACACCATGTAACTTGTGGGCTATAAGCAACATTACCTTACATCATGAAGCTTGAGCTGGGCTATAAGCAACATTACCTTACATCATGTAGCTTGTGGGCAATAAGCAACATTACCTTACACCATGTAGCTTGTGGGCTATAAGCAACATTACCTTATATCATGTAGCTTGTGGGCTATAAGCAAACATTACCTTACATCATGTAGCTTGTGGGCTATAAGCAACATTACCTTACACCATGTAGCTTGAGCTGGGCTATAAGCAACATCACCTTACATCATGTAGCTTGTGGGCTATAACCAACATTACCTTACACCATGTAGCTTGTGGGCTATAAGCAACATTACCTTACACCATGTAGCTTGTGGGCTATAAGCACATTACCTTTTATCATGTAGCTTGAGCTGGGCTATAAGCAACATTACCTTTTATCATGTAGCTTGAGCTGGGCTATAAGCAACATTACCTTACATCATGTAGCTTGAGCTGGGCTATAGATAACATTACCTTTCATCATGTAGCCTGAGCTGGGCTATAAGCAACATTACCTTACTTCATGTAGCTGGGCTATAAGCAACATTACCTTACACCATGTAGCTTGAGCTGGGCTGTAAACAACATTTACCTTACATCGTGTAGCTTGGCTATAAGCAACATTACCTTACATCATGTAGCTTGTGGGCTATAAGCAACATTACCTCACACCATGTAGCTTGTGGGCTATAAGCAACATTACCTTACACCATATAGCTTGAGCTGGGCTATAAGCAACATGACCTTACATCATATAGCTTGAGCTGGGCTATAAGCAACATGACCTTACATCATGTAGCTTGAGCTGGGCTATAAGCAAACATGACCTTACATCATGTAGCTTGAGCTGGGCTATAAGCAACATGACCTTACATCATATAGCTTGAGCTGGGCTATTAGCAACATTACCTTACATCATGTAGCTTGAGCTGGGCTATAAGCAACATGACCTTACATCATATAGCTTGAGCTGGGCTATTAGCAACATTACCTTACATCATGTAGCTTGAGCTGGGTTATAAGCAACATTACCTTACATCATGTAGCTTGAGCTGGGTTATAAGCAACATTACCTTACATCATATAGCTTGAGCTGGGCTATTAGCAACATACCTTACATCATGTAGCTTGAGCTGGGTTATAAGCAACATTACCTTACATCATATAGCTTGAGCTGGCTATAGCAACATTACCTTACCTTACATCATGTATCGCCCTACATTTCAGACTCAGGCGAGTCTTGGGCCACGAGTGTTTTAACCACAATTAAAACAATTGGTCCATCGACGTCGACAAGGGAGGAAAAACAGGGGTTGGGGAATGGTGGGATGCAGGTAGTGGCTGACAGGATGACAGAGGAGACGGGGGGGGGGGGGGGGGGGGGGGAGTGAGAGCAGGCGGAAAGCGCGGAGAGGGCGCAAGAGAAGGAATAGTGTGGTGGTAGTATGACGTCAACTTTTTTGTTTTTTATTTTTTCCTGTTAATGCTGCCAGCGTTATCAGGATGTCTTTCCATTAAGCTTCTAAAGTTCTTGCCTGAGGCGGTAGGATCAAAGCCATTGTCTCTGTGGTAGGATGAGGAGGGCAAGTATCGGAGGGACAGTTTTCATAGGTGGGGAATACGTTGTGGGGAGAGAGAGAGAGAGAGAGAGAGAGAGAGAGAGAGAGAGAGAGAAGAGAGAGAGAGGAGAGAGAGAGAGAGAGGAGAGGGTGAGAGAGAGAGAGAGAGAGAGAGAGAGACCCGCACAAAATCAGTCATTAAAATTTTAGTATGCTTCCATGAAAAAAAAAGGCATCGACCATTGATTTGATAAAACTATAAGTATGAAGCACACACACACACCTGCACACAAACACACACACACCACACACACACACACACACACACACACACACACGCGCGCGCGCGCGCGTGAGCGCGCGCACGCACGCACGCACGCACGCACGCACGCACGCACGCACGCACGCACACACACACACACACACACACCACACACTCACCACCCTGGGCTACGTAGAACTCCAGTCAGGGCTTTGAACTATACAAAGAAAGTGTATCAGCGTGAACTTAATAAAATCAACAATTTTATGATAGAAAATGGACTTACATTATCATTGGAAAAAACAAAAATCATGCTGTTTAATTCAGGCTATGACCCTAATAAATTACCTGAATTCACGATTAATGGTGCAATCATAAATATACACAAATTGTCAAATTTCTTGGCGTCTACCTCACTTCAAAACTTTCGTGGAATTACCACATCGACTACATAACAAACAAAGCTAGAAAAAGTCTTAACTTTTTGAAGGTAATAAGCAGACAGCACTGGGGACAGGACACAAAGGCATCTCGCTACCTCCCTTGTACGTTCACGGCTGACGTATGGCAGGAGGTTTTTTCAGCGCTCCAGCGCACTTGTTAAAGAAACTGCAGAGCATAGATTCTAAAGCTTACAAACTTGCTCTGGGTGTACCAATACACGCGTCAATTTTAGGAAACTTACACAGAAGCAGGTATTCTACCCCTCGATGAACAAAGAAAAGCTCAGCTGCGAAATTTATCCTTAAAAAATTCTGCTTATGAAACATTTTCACAAAAAGAAACAAATCTTAATTCAGAAACTGACTTTGCAAAAGAGCTAGAACAATACAGTCGTTGAAGTCCATCAATACATTTGCCTCAGATATTATCTGTAATACAGAGCTGAACGGGAAAAAATGTTGCAATTAAACCTTCTTTTTCTCCACTTCCAGAATGGGAACAAAATCAACCAATATTTGACATTGATCACACAGATTTATTCAAAAACCATTCCCCTAACCTAATTAAAATGTTTAGTTGATTCCCACTTGGAAAGTAAGTATACAGACTATCTAAAGATATACACCGATGGATCAGTTCTTGATGATGGAAATACTGGTGCAGCTTTTGTAATACCCTCATTAAAAACAGAAAAACGATACTACATTGGTAAACATTATTCCATTTTTTACTGCTGAACTTGTAGCCATACTTATGGCATTAAATTACATTGTAGATCTTTCGACGGATACATGCAAAATCTTATTCTGTGTGGACTCAAAGTCTGTTTTACAAGCCATTAAATCCCGAGGCATAAAAAACGACTAGAAATTATTGAAATAAAACTATTATTCATGAGTTGTCTCTAAAGGTACCAGTATTACCTTTTGCTGGATTCCCTCTCACTCCGGAATCACCCCAAACGAGTGGGCAGATCATGCGGCTAAAAGGGCAGCAAAAAATAAAGAAGGGTCACAGCATCTCGACATTCAACCAGATCTGCATGAATTTAATCAGCGCATAGAAAAAGTGTCTCAAAATCAGGTTGCTGAACTGCACAAGAAAACAAATAGTCAGTATTACCAGCACTGTGTACAAGTAAAGAATGCAGCGAATCCGAAATCCTTTTTAAACAATTTATCTGTAATGCATTCCAGACATGTTATTAGTTTGATGTATAGGTTCCGATTAAATGCTTTTAGAACAAAGTACTCTAAAAATATACATTGCGTATGTGGCAAACAAATAAGTGTAAACCACCTACTTCTTCACTGCCCAGGAGTTAGGCACTTTGTTCCTAAGATAAAGTTAACAGACCAGTTGTCAGCCAGTGCACCAGTATCCACTGAAAATATTTTAAATAATCACTCATTACTTTGCGTGTTCTCTGAAATCTTTAATTCCGGTCCACTTGGTATCTATCTCTGATGTACTTTAAACTAAAACTGTTGTGTTGTACGACATTTGATATAAAAGAGTTACGATTATATGATATATATGGTCATCCCCCACCCCCACCCTCCCACTCCCTCTATTCCGTCTTCCTTTCCACCTTGATGACCCCCATCCCCACCAGCAAATTTTTCCTCCCCCACCCATCCCCCTGCATTATGCTCCAATTCTACTAAACTTGTTTCATTGATATACTTTAATTCCCCCGATCAACATACACTAAAGGCTAGATAAGTAAATATCTACCTATCTTACCACCCATCCCAACCTTCCCCTCTTGTCCCTAACACAGTCCTCTCTCTCTCTTGCACCCTCCTCCCCCCCCCCCTTACACACACAGGCACACACACACACACACACACACCACACACACACACACGTACACGTACACGCACACACATAATCATATGGGTTTTTTTTTTGTTTTTTTTTGTTTTTGTTGTGTTGTGTTGTTGTTGTTTTTGTTGTTTTTTTTTCCCCGTCTAATAACACTTATAGTGAATAGACGTTAAACTAAAGAACTAACTAACACACACACACACACACACACAACACGCACGCACGCACGCACGCACACACACACACACACACACACACTCACAGAGAAGAAGAAGAAGAAGATGAAGAAGAAGAAGAAGAGAGAGAGAGACTCGTGACTCGTGACTCGTGACTTTAATGTGAGGCCATCAGCCTATTCACATGAGTACGCAACAGAAAAAAAAACAACAACAAAAAACAATTTTATATATAAGAACAAAATGTACCATGACTGCAACAAAAACATCCTTCCATGACAGTATGTACATGCAAAATTCATCTTAATTGTACACAAATGCTTCTTTGTACGTTTCTTCCTTTTAAAACATAATATTGGTATATAACTTCCGGAAGGCCGTGCTATTTTTAAGCTCTTATGTTTACTATGTTTACGCATGCGCCATCTACCGTGGAAAAGAAAGGAAAACCCGAATCTTGGCTCTGCCATGATAACCTTTGACACTCAGTGTGTGTACTTCTGTGGTCCTGTTCATGTGGTGTTGGACTTGTGTTGTTCGTGTTCGTTGGGTTTAGCATCCCCATGATAAATTACTAAAGCCTTACCGCTTTCCATGCATCAGGTTAGTACTTTCCTTCGATTATTTTACTTTAATTGTAGTTTTCCCTATTTCTTCAGCCAGTTATATCATGTTCTGTAGGACTTGTCGACACTTGCTCGTACACATGTGCCTAAATTGCCTGTTGGCCATAGGAGTCTCTTAGTGGTCAAATCCCTAGAATTAAAAATTGAATAATTCAAAGCAGCCGTCGGTAAAAAACCAAAATGCATATAATAACTGTCATTGAACAAAAAGTCCAAAACCACACTTATGATCTACGGGGGCAGCCATTTCTTAGCAGACGATCATTCTCCCTCCAGTCCACCTCATGCTCTGCTCCGCTCCCCCTCCCCTCTCTAAGCAGAGAGCGAGAGAGAACGAGAGGAACGCGCGAGCTCGCGAGTGGGACTGTGTGTGTGCTGCCGTGTGGGTCACGCGACTTCATGCTGTCAGCTGATTTACATGTTGACCTACTGAACTAAATCCTTTTCCTACCTTTATTTCCTGGTTTACCTTATTTGTATACTTCATCACTATGTGGTCAATTATTGTCTGTGTTTCCTTTTGTAATCATTTCGTAGTTTTACATGTGTATGTAAATACCAGATTCATTACTTATTCAGACCTTCCACTTCCAAACATGTTTCCTTATATTATACTTGAATTTTTTTATTTATTTATTTATTTTTGAAAATTATATACACATTTAACATACTCATTTGACTTCTAAAGACCATTCATAATTCCTAACCTAACCTAGCCCCCCATGACCACATTTATTCCCATATGGTGTTAGCCATTCTCTGCAGTTGCTTCCTCCATGACCCCTCCTCCTATTCTATTTACTTGGTCGTGCATTCTTGATTCATATCAATTTAGGTTATAATTACACTTATTCCTCTTGTTTACCTAATTGTCTATACTCTTGATAACTGCATATTATTAGTTTTACATTCAATTCTATACACCTCTTAATCCAATCAGGCTCAGTCCCTCTCAATCTCTCATACACACACATATATATACATGTATACATTATTATTCCCATATGGTGTTAGCCATACATGTACACACCCACATGCACACAAATACATACATATATATGTATGTGTACATTTACAACCTTGATCATGTTCATATGAGGATTCCTACTCCATCATCCATTTATAACGGCCTCATTCTCCCTTATTTACATTCGCAATTGTACAATACCATTCATATTCATTCATTTCACATATTTTCCTCAAAACATATTCATTTCCATAATTCCATTCCTTCATATTATATTACATTTTACGTTCCCTCTTATTACACCCTGGTATCCACTTTTTATATAATTATCTTTCCATCATGCATATAATATGTACATGTACCTTGTCACGCTCACACCTGAGGATACATTTGCATAATCTTATTTGTGTTCATATAACATCTCTTTCGTAAATCTGTTTATATCGACACCCCAATCACAATTTCATGCTCATTCAGGTATTCATGTCACTATCTATACCCAGAAAACCTTCCGAGCTAAATTCATGATTCAACCTTCTCTATAGTATATATTATCACCACACGTCCATGTTCATTTATTATACACATAACTTATCATGTTCGTATGTTTTATACATAGACATTCACATACTCACACATATATATACACACATACACACATACCTAATGTATATACATACATATACACACACGTACACACATGCATAGATGTACACACAAAAGATAAGATAAGATAATGTTGCTTATAGCCCAGCCGACCGCAAAGGGCCACATCAGGGCTGCTGTAACAACATACATCATACACACATATTTATACTATATACACACACATATACACATACATAGCATACACACACATACATATATTACACACACACGTATACACGTAAAACAATTTTGAATTCAGCTATAAATCCACAGAAGCAAAAACCAGGTCTCTTTTCTTTGTCTTATTGTTATATATACACACACATACATACATACACATATTCATGCACACATGCACATTTTACAGTCTTGTTCATGTTCTTATAATATTCATACTCCAGTCCATCATCCAATTATAATAGCTTCATTCTCCCTCATCTTCATTCATAGTTGTGCATTTCCATTCATATTCATATTCATTCATTTACACATATTTTCCAAAGACATATCATTTCCATAATTCCATTCCTTCATATTATATTACATTCACATTCCCTCATATCACAACCTTGTATTCAATTTTATATATTTATCTTTCATCGTGCATATGTACATAGTCCCTGTCTTGCTTCACTTTGAGTATAGTATACAATGCATTTGTTCATGAATATGACATCTCACACACACACCACACACACACACACACACACACACACACACACACACACACACACACACAACACACACACACACACACACACACACACACACATCACAGAGAAGAAGAAGAAGATGAAGATGAAGAAGAGAAGAAAGAAGAAGAAGAGAAGAAGAAGAAGAAGAAGAAGAAGAAGAAGAAGAAGAAAAGAGAGAGAGAGAGAGAGAGAGAGAGGAGAGAGAGAGAGAGAGAGAGAGAGAGAGAGAGAGAGAGAAGAGAGAGAGAGAGAGAGAGAGAGAGAGAGAGATTCCCTCCCACATACACGCTTTCGTGACAAGCGTTCCAGTTTCAAGCCCTGCGCGTTCGCATTATTTTAAGTAAATGTAAGTGTCAGTTTATTAAGCAACACACTGCCTGAAAGAGAACACCCGGTCAGAATATGGAGCTCTTTCAACTGTAATCCGAGAATGATATGAAATGGAAGGGAGCATGGGTGAAGAAGAGATCAGAGAGAACAAGAGATGATGATGGAGGGGAAGAATGAGGCGGTTGTGAAAAAAGATGG
>CM031628.1:52381813-52386813 GCA_018398815.1 Conus ventricosus | reverse complement strand
AACAATTAAAAGGTATATAATTTTGTTAAGATCAGCATTTCAGCGACGCCTGTTAGCCATACTAGGCACACAATCGAAACGAGCTACGAGGCGAAAAGCAAAGGAAGCGCGTTGTCTGTGGTCTGCGCGTGTGGATATTTCTGTCATCAGCTGCGTGTCGGCGGTCGCTTGTGTATGGTTCCCACTTTTGGTCAGAAACAGATTTTTTTTCCGTGTTGATGGTATTTCGCTCGCAGTCATCACTTTCTCTTCTTTACCTCTCTCTCTCTCTCTCTCTCTCTCTCTCTCTCTCTCTCTCTCTCTCTCTCTCTCTCTCTCTCTGTGTGTGTGTGTGTGTGTGTGTGTGTGTGGTGTGTGTGTGTGTGTGTGTGTGTGTGTGGAGAGAGGGGGACGGGGTATTCGTACGCAAAGGATTTACCTCCCCGTCCCCCCCCCCAATCCCCTCCCGAATAAAATCATAAAAACAAAACAAAACAAGAAAAACCAAAATAAAACAAAAAGAGGAAAACAAAATCCCGGAACACATCTAGCCAAATCTTTTCTATTTTGCTTTAGAATATGTGAGTATAAACACAGTCAATATTTCATTTACACTTCATGCACAGTCAACATTTAACAGTTACATGTTAGGTTTTGTCATGCACATGCACGACTCACCTATCAGAATTTTCCATCCCCGAACCACATCCATGAACCGGTTTACTTCAGAAAGTTTGAAAGGTCACCAAGATCAGGCAAATTAGCACCAATATCATCCATGACTCTCCTGCGTCTTCAAAGTTCGGCGAGTTATAACAACTCAAGCCTTTGCATTCACCACATGCCAGAGAGCACTCCAGGCCATGCTTTCTGCATGTACACAACTTTGACCTGCAGTCTGTTTTGCAGTTACATCGCACAAATCGAAGGAGGAAATCTGGTGCTGGTGGGAAGGTCTGTTGTCCTTGCTTCGAATCGTCCAGAGCTGATCTGCCATCCCCAAAGCTGAGGATCAAGGTCTTGGTGTAGCTGGATCCATTCTGGAAGTAGATTTTACATAGCATCATGACTTTCGTTTCAAAATGATGCAAGTTGTATATTAACTCTGAGAGTTGTTCCATTTAGTAAATTCGAAATAAAGCATTCTTTTGAGTATTGCATACAATCAAGGTTGAAAACTGTGCCTCATGAGCTGTACAAATATAGAACGCATGTTAACTACAAATGCTCTGTTTAACTGCTGACAAAGAGCTTTGAAAAAATCAACACAATGATATTGGATGATTTATAATAACATTTATATGGGGTTTTTTTCTTTTGAAGAATGATGACGTGTAAATATTCTTGCAGACAGACAAGCAGGCTGTCTTCGTTGTCATTTGATGTTGTCAGTTAATCAACAAACACTATAATACACTGGTTGTTGTATAAAGTCACAGTTTAACATTCAAAGCCTGGGCTTTGACCTGGGCTGTAATATGAAATTCATAGTAATCATAAACACTCTGTAAAACTCGGTTGGAATAATGCACTGAGAAGTTATTTAAAAGGGGCATAATGTAACAACATCAATAATAAATGAATATGTTTTAACTTAAAAATGTCTAACTTTACCTGTACTTGCAGATAGACACGTAGGCTGTGGTAATTTGCAGCAGCTGAGGTGGGCGGAAGGCTTTGGACCTGGATTGCTGTGACACAGGTTGCTGCCTTCTCACAGAAGCGATGGTAGCGAAGGGTGTCTAGAGTGACACCAGGCTGGCCATTGTACAAAGAGACCAGTGCTTTCTCACCTTCAGAAATGACTGTGTCAGGATTTTGATCCTTAGTACAGAAGATACTGCTTGCAGCCATAAAGATGGGGTCATCCATTTTCTTGACGGAATTGTCTTACCAATTCCATACAGACGGGATGTTGTATCACAGCCGTTGATAGCATGCAGGAATGGTAAGGCTTTCACTATCTGTGGATTCAAGCACTGTTGCACTTGTTGGATATGCCACATTCGCTGCTTGGTTCCACTTCGCTTGTCAGACCTGAAGAACACAGCCTTATCTGAAGGTTTGACATGAAAACACAGAAGTACAAGAAGGTCTGTGTCCTCTCCAATAACACATGTGTTTTTGATGGCTGAACACTTCAGTGCTGTCTTCACTATCAAGTGTCTGCATCTCCTTGGGCATGTACGATGCGACATCCATAGCTTTCCAGTATCTCACCTAGCGTGGATACAAAAGCTGTTTGTTATTCTGGTTTGAGAGAAAAAATGTGTTTCTTCGTACATAACTGCGTGGATTGTGTAAGTCCACGCACTTCTTGGCCTGTACCTCCAGATCGCCGAAGGTGAGCAGTGTCTTTTGTAGATGGCTCACAACTGTAGCTGTCAAATACTACGATGGGCCTTCTGTACTGCCTGACGACGTACTCTGCATAGACTTGACAAATGCGGCCGAACGTGTCACCCTTCTTCCAGGACAGTCTATGCAGCAGTGAACCCCCATCTAGCACATATTCCGTGCTGTCTTTCTCGTGTTGTTTTGAACTGTCTTCTTCCAGTGATGGGAAACAGTCCAAAGTTTGGATTTGGTGGCTTCTCGCATAAGTCCTGTTGAATCAAACAGAGAGGCAGGTGGTGTGTTTAGTTCAAATTCAAAGATAGAACTGATCTCGAAGTCCTCAGTCTGACTGTTCATTGCTGCTGTTACTAATCGTTGGAACAGCAGCTGAGGATCTACCTGGATGGAGTCATCGTCAATTCTGACACAACGTTTGAGATCCATCGAAATCACTTGCTCTTTCTTCTTGAATTTGAAATCAGTCACCTTTTTTCCTACCATGTCTTGGATGATGGCCTCTCCTGTTTCTTTGGCAGAATCAGCATTCACTGAAGGATCAGCTACCACGCCTGTGCAGATATTCCGCAACGATGGATCAGAGCTAGAAAACGGATTGTGTAGAAGAAGGAAACCAAGAACAGCCCTCATGTCTTTGTCGTCTTTCTTCTTCCGTGACTCAGTTGAGTCTGTATGCTGATCACTGGTGAAGAACTCCATCCCTGTGACTTCCTGCATGGCACTGTTCATATCTGCACATGCTGGCATTGACAAAAGCCACTGTGCACGCTGTGACTCATCCATGCCTCTCCCTCGAGTCAGCCCACCAACAGACTTGACACTCCTCATGAGGAGCTGTTCAATCGCCAGGTCAGTAGATAAACCAGCCCAATAACGGTCACTTCTTCTGATGACATGATGTCCTTTCAAGAAGTCCTGTAAAACGTCAGGGTGTTGTTGCTGGAGCTGTTGCATGTCTTGTAAGTAGATGTACACTGACTTGGTGTACAGGTTATGGCCAGTAGCTGCAAGGTAAGGTAGCATTTCCTGCAGTGCTTGAAGATGATGCAGCCAGTTACCTGTTCTTTCAGCTCTCAAAAAACGCCGAAGGACGTCAACCATGTCCATGTATTGTAGCCAAAGGCAGAAGTGCGACTCTTTTTCAGTTCATTTTTTGTCTGAACCATTTCTTCTTGTAGTCTCTGTAGTTCAGAGTAGGTTTCTAAGTTTTCAGCTTCAATGGTTTTGTCCATGACCTGATCATACAATAGGAGAGCTAACTTCAGATCTTCATTGTCTCCAATATCAACTTCTGCTTCCTCATTGTACAGTTCTACGATGTTCTCCAGGGAATAGTTGAAAGTCATGGACGCAATAATGGCATTCAAAACAGCATCCACGATGAAATGCCCTCGAACAGCTCTGGCCACTGACTTTCCTGTCAGCATATGAATGATGGCATTTGGTGCAAATGCCACTTCCAGTAGTTGCTGAAGGCCAGATCCTGCCATCAGACGTCCTATGGAACCCAGGAAGCTCATCTCTGTGTGAAAGCCGCCCAGTCGAAGGACAATGGAGCGAAGTGGGCTGTCATCTGTTTCATTGGAGACAATGATCCTGGCCTTCCACCAGAGTGGCTGATCAAATGTGACCACAGGAGTTACATGGTATTCCTTTGCCAATGCTGACAAGAAGTGCAGAGTTGTAAACACGCAGCTCATGTCGGTGGGGTCCATGTCAATCATGGGCAGGAATGTGAAGCAGCTTTGCCCTGGATAGTGGCCATCACAGACAGCTTGCATGGTTCCTGACCAGCCTGGTCGTGGAGAGCGAAGAGGCCACGAAATTTTCCACAGAAGATCAATAAAGGCATTGGCAGAGTTGTGGTTGCTTTGAAGAATACCATAATCCAATTTCAACAAAGAGTTTGACGAACTTAATAGTTTGACTGGAATCCTTCCGATGTTTTTCACCAGCTCAGCTGTTGCAGTTACATCTCGTTTGATGGACCTGCCACTTCTAAGGGCAGGGGTGACAGCAGCAATCATTCCCATGCCATGGAATGTTCCAGTTCCATCTAGAGTTTGGATGTTGTGATCTACATTATCAGCTACAAATTGCACACAGCTTGCTGGAGTCACACCTTGTATGGCAATACCTTGGGTCAGTGCAGCAGACTGTTCATATTTCTTGACCTCAGAATAAGATGAAGAAAATCCCATTTTGCTTAAATGGTCAACTAGATACCTTGAGCCAGAGAGGTGATGAATCTCAACTCCAAGACCCAACTGCAGTGGTGCCATCAAGACTTTTGGTCTTACTGCTTGGACCAGAGCCTGACCAATTGAAGCAATCTTAAGTTTGTGACTTTTTTTGTCATGAAACAAAGTACTTAGGAGCAATGTGACGGACGAGGGAAGGAATTCTAAGTTTTTGTCCAGGTTAGCGACATCAGAATTTGCTGGATAGTCCTCTTTTGATGTATCCATAGCCTTGATGTCCGAGAGAAGGAGTAGTGCAGCTGTTTTGATTATACGAAAGTTTTTCTCTTTCACTATCTTTCTCTATTTCTTTGGAAAAGTCCTTGAGAATTTTCTCAGCAGTTGATCTGAAAGTTACAACGTTTGCTTTCTCTCTAATGCTTGTGAAAATAATGGTTTCTCCAAAATGATTATCTAGCTTTTGCC
>CM031628.1:52361813-52366813 GCA_018398815.1 Conus ventricosus | reverse complement strand
GATGTAAGGTAATGTTGCTTATAGCCCAGCTCAAGCTACATGATGTAAGGTAATGTTGCTTATAGCCCACAAGCTACATGATGTAAGGTAATGTTGCTTATAGCCCACAACACATGATGAAAAGGTAATGTTGCTTATAGCCCACAAGCTACATGGTGTAAGGTAATGTTGCTTATAGCCCACAAGCACATGATGTAAGGTAATGTTGCTTATAGCCCACAAGCTACATAAAGAAGGTAATGTTGCTTATAGCCCACAAGCTACATGGTGTAATGAAAATGTTGCTTAAATAGCCCAGCTCAAGCTACATGATGTAAGGAAATGTTGCTTATAGCCCACAAGCTACATGGTGTAAGGTAATGTTGCTTATAGCCCACAAGCTACAGATGTAATTAATGTTGCTATATAGCCCAGCTCAAGCTACATGATGTAAGGTAGTGTTGCTTATAGCCCACAAGCTACATGATGTAAGGTAAGTTGCTTACAGCCCAGCTCAAGCTAAATGATGTAATTTAATGTTGCTTATAGCCCAGCCCAAGCTACATGATGTAAGGTAAATGTTGTTTATAGCCCACAAGCTACATGATGTAAGGTAGTGTTTGCTTACAGCCCAGCTCAGGCACATGATGTAAGGTAATATGCTTAAGCCCAGCTCAACAACATGATGTAAGGAATGTTTCATACAGCCCAGCTCAAGCTACATGATGTAAGGTAATGATGCTTATAGCCCAGCTCAAGCTACATGATTAAGGTAATGTTGCTTATAGCCCAGCTCAGGCTACATGATGTAAGGTAATGTTGCTTATAGCCCACAAGCTACATGGTGTAAGGTAATGTTTGCTTATATCCCACAAGCTACGTGATGTAAAGTAATGTTGCTTATACCCCATAAGCTACATGATGAAAGGGAAATGTTGCTTATACCCCAGCTCAAGCTATAGATGTAAGGTAATGTTCTTATAGCCCAGCCCAATCTACATAAATGTAAGGTAATGGTGCTTATAGCCCACATGCTACATGATGTACGTAATGTTGCTTATAGCCCACAAGCTACATGTGTAAGGTAATGTTGCTTATAGCCCACAAGCTCCCGATGTAAGGTAATGTTGGCTTATAGCCCACAAGCTAAAATGATGTAATGTAATGTTGCTTATAGCCCACAAGCTCCCTGGTGTAAGGTAATGTTGCTTATAGCCCACTCAAGCTACATGACCAAGGTAATGTTGCTTATACCCCACAAGCTACATGGTAAGTAATGTGCTTATGCCCAGCAACATATGTAAGGTAATGTTGCTTATAGCCCAGCTCAAGCTACATGATGTAAGGTAATGTTGCTTATAGCCCACAACCTACATGGTGAAGGTAATGTTGCTTATAGCCCACAAGCTACATGATGTAAAGTAATGTTGCTATAGCCCATAAGCTACATGATGTAAGGTAATGTTGTTTACAGCCCCCTCAAGCTATATGATGTAAGGTATGTTGCTTATAACGCGGGCCCAATCTACATGATGTAAGGTAATGTTGCTTATAGCCCACAAGCTACATGATGTAATGTAATTTGCTTATAGCCCACAAGCTAAAAGGTTTTAAGGAATGTTGCTTATAGCCCAGCTCAAGCTACATGACCCAAAGGGTTATTTTCTTAAACCCCACAACTACATGGTGTAAGGTAATGTTGCTTATAGCCCACAAGCACATAAATGTAAGGCAATGTTCTTATAGCCCACAAGCTACATGGTGTAAGGTAATGTTGCTTATCACCCCACAAGCTACATGTGTAAGGAAAATGTTGCTTATAGCCCACAAGCTACATGATGTAATGTAATGTTGCTTATAGCCCACAAGCTACGTGGTGAAAGGGTAATGTTGCTTATAGCCCAGCTCAACTACATGACCAAGGTAATGTTGCTTATACCCCACAAGCTACATGGTGTAAGGCAATGTTGCTTATTGCCCAGCTACATAAATGTAAGGTAATGTTGCTTTTATAGCCCACAAGCTACATGATGTAAGGTAATGTTGCTTATAGCCCAGCTCAACTACATATGTAGGTAATGTTGCTTATAGCCCACAAGCTACATGATGTAATGTAATGTTGCTTATAGCCCACAAGCAACATGATGTAAGGTAATTTGCTTATAGCCCACAAGCTGCATGATGAAAGGGTAATGTTGCTTAAGCCCACACCTACATGATGTAAGGTAATTTGCTTATAGCCCAAAAGCTACATGAGTAAGGTAATTTTTTGCTTATAGCCCACAACTACATGATGTAAGGTAAATGTTGCTTATAGCCCACAAACTCATGATGTAAGGTAGTGTTGCTTATAGCCCATAAGCTACAGAATTAAGGTAATGTTGCTTATAGCCCGGGCTAAGCTACAGGGTGTAAGTTAAGTTGCTTATAGCCGAGCTCAAGCTACATGATGTTAGACATAAACATTTTATAGAAAGGGTCAATGAAGACCTTGTTCCCGGATTTCTTTTGGGATTTAATCTTTGAGTTTTTGGAAGAAATCAGTGCTTGTAAAAAGAATCTGAATTTTACTTGAGTGTGACAGACTCTCTTTTTGTAGGTCTTTGATGTCAATAAATAACTGGTACTGAGAGTTTACTTTGGGATTTTCATTCTCTCACTTTGTTCTTTTTCTCTAGTGTTTGAACCCTGAGATGGCTTTTTTGGTCGGAAGGATTTGCGCAAAATGGTTTAATTTGATTTGAACCAGGGGCTGGCAAATTTCAATGAGTAGAAGATGAATACGTCAGTGTGGTTTTTTGGGCAGACCAGTTGTCTGGTTGTAATCCCTCTCGGCTAAAACAGTCTTCCTCAGAACTCCCGAGTTTCGGTTTCCCGTGTTCGCTGTGTGGTAGATGTTTTAAAAAACTTCCTTTTCTTTCACGATAATTCTTTTTAGTAATCATAGCCACTCAGGCCTGACGACCACACTGGGCATCAATCAGAGAAGAACATTTTATTTGGGATTGCCATGTAACAAAGCCAGTGACCATCTAAAAATAGTCCACCAGACAGGCAGTCACTTTGATCCTACTCCCTACGGCTGAAACTCTGGAAAACTTAATGGAAAGACATCCGATGACGTTGCTAGCTTTACGGAAACAGGACCCCAAAACTTGATGTCAACTATCACCACACTGTTCCTTCTCTTCCTCCCTCTCTACACCCCCCCCCCCCTCACTACTCTCCCACGTCATCCAGCCATCACCACCCCCTCCACTATCTTCTCTCCCTCCCTTGCCCTCGTCGTCGTAACAAACCTATACTTGCAGTTAGGAGACTCGCGACCCAAACTTGCCTGAGTCTCGATTCATGGAGAGCTGATAGTGGCCATAGCTAGAGCCCAACATCTTTTCAGTGCTGAGATGAATACGCCCATAGTGTCACCATCTACTTACACCCATACTGTGTGGTTGTAAGACTACTCTCAGCTGAGGGGAATCTGTCTCAGAATGTCCCGATTTTCCGTTTCCCGTGTTCGCTGTGTGTTAGATTTTGAAACTCGGCTTGTTTCACAATAATCCTTTTCAGTGACCATCGTCACTAAGGCTTTCGACCCACACTGACATCAATCAGGGAAGAATATTTCATTGGTATGACCCACGTAACGAGGTCCAGGACCGTGCTAAGAACAGTCCTACGGGTTGACTGACAACATCAGTGCAGAATTCACAGGGGAAAACGTTTGCATGTAACAAAGCCGTGAACATAACAGATAAAACTGGGATACCTGACTTGTTATTTTAGTGTGGTACAAAGACTCCCAACAGAGCAGAAGAAGAAGAAGAAGAAGAAGAAGAAGAAGAAGAAGAAAAAAGAAGAAGGGAAAAAGAAGAAGAAAAAGAAGAAGAAGAAGAAGAAGACATCTTGTTTCATTTGATTTCATTTTATTTTATGTATTTTTTTTTGTTTAATTTAATTTTGTTTTAACCTTATTTTATCTTATTTCATTCCATTTCATTTTGTTCTGTTTTTTATTTTATCCTTTTGTTTTTGATTGAAGTGATAAGTTTAGACCGACCAAGTGCCTGTCTTTGTGCAGTTGCCCTGCGTGTGACTGCGTTGTGGCAAGCACTCACCGACACACAGACACACAGACACAGATACAGAAACACACACACACACACACACACACACACACACACACACACACACACACACACACACACACACACACACAGAAGAGAGAGAGAGAGAGAGAGAGAGAGAGAGAGAGAGAGAAAAGAGAGAAGAGAGAGAGAGAAAAGAAGAGAGAGAGAGAGGACTCTGAACATTACCTTCATCACCATAATAATATCATCAAGATCTCTCTCTCTCTCACTTCTCTCTCTCCCCTCTCTCTCTCTCTCCCCCTCTCTCTCTCTCTCTCTCTCTCTCTCTCTTCGTGTCTCCTGTACCGTGTAAACTGTTGCGATGATGATTCTTTTTGCTTCTCATTTTTGTCTGTTACGGGGTGCATCTGTATACAGATGCTTCTTCAGAAACATATTGCGGCTGGAAAGTATGGGGGAAAATGGTGACAGGCAGCGTGAAATATGTGGGGATCTGTCTCGGGCTGTTTTTCGAATCATCTGAATACAGTGACGTCTATCTCAGTTGCTTCACGCATCACTTAACCCCCTGTCTTCTTCCTCATCCCCCTCACCCCCCTCCCTTCACCCTCCACCCCCCCCCCCCCCCAATACCCCCATCCTTTCTTACCTTCACCCACCTCATGTCTTTTTCCGCAAATTGCGTGTCTGTTGTTTGTGTAAACTTAGAGTGTTCGAGTGTTCCTACCCTCACTTCTTTGCACCCCCCCCCCCTCAGACACACAGACACAGACCCCAGACAGACAAACCAGACAGACAGACAGACACACACACACACACACACACACACAACACACACACACACACACACACACACACACACCCGCGCGACACCACTCACGCACGCACGCACGCACCACGCACGCACGCACGCACGCACGCACGCACGCA
>CM031628.1:52344313-52349313 GCA_018398815.1 Conus ventricosus | reverse complement strand
GCCCACAGGGAAAAAAAATAAAAGGGCCCATAACTCCCCGGGCCTGTCAGCAAGGGCAGTAACTGGGTGCCGGAAAGTCCAGCGTCGGGGCTACCGTCCGTATTGCCTTGTAGTGCAAGCGAGTTTGACCCTTCACCGTATTGCCTTGTAGTGCAAGCGAGCTTGACCCTTCACCGTATTGCCTTTTTGTGCAAGCGGCTTGACCCTTCACCGGACAAAAGGAACCCACTGACCCTCAGTCATGTGGAGCAGGATTGTTTCCCTGTTCAGAACCTCTCCCCCCAAACCCTCCCCCCCACCCCATTCCATCTACCCCTGCATGTTTCTTCTCCATATCCATTCTTCTCTCCCTCCCCACCCTCAACCCCCCCCCCCCCCCCCCCCCCCTCACCACCACCATTTTTCCGCAACCCATTCCCGGCCTTTCCCTTGATACATTCATTCCCGGCCTTTCCCTCTGATACATTCATTCCCGGCCCTTTTCCCCTCTGATACATTCTTTTTTCCTTTTTGAACCTCACCCATCGCACTTTGACATCCTTCCTTGCGCACTTTGACAATCCTTCCTTGCGCACTTTGACAATCCTTCCTTGCTGCGTCATTCCTGTATCACGCACACCGCCTGCCTCTCTCCCCCTACCCCCCCATCCCCACTCTCCCCCATCCCATCTCCCCCGCGGGCCGTCCGTGTGCTGATACACACATACATACACCACACATAGCGCGCGCGGCGGGGTACCACGAAATAGAGAGAGAGAGAGAGAGAGAAGGAAGAGAGAGAGAGAGTGAGAGAAGACAGACAGGACAGACAGACAGACGGACAGACAGACAGACAGACAGGACAGACAGCTTTCCCCTGATTACAGGATTTTGATGATGATGATGATGTGATGATGATGATGATGATGATAACGATGACGACAACTACAGGGGAAACTATTACGAAGGTGGTGATGATGATGATGATGATGATGATGATGATGATGATGATGATGATGATGATGATGATGACGACGACGACGATGACGACGCCCGACGACGCGACGACGACGGACGATGCACCTTTTTCCCCCCTTGCAGCGATGTAAGCGAACATAACCTACTGTAGCTAAAGGGGTTTCTTCTTTTCTTCTTCTTCTTCTTATTCTTCTTGTTCACTCAGACAGGAACCCCAGAGGCACTGACAAAGGCCCTGCGTACGGCGGAGCCCCTCCGTGATCCATTAAAGCTTTTCCCTCATCGGTGTGTTGGCAGGCCAGGTCTCTGCCCTCAGCTTTTCATGTGTGGGACGTCTGCAGGAAGTGTTCCACTGTCACTGGGGCTGTACCGCATGGGCAACATGAAGACTCGCCATGTGGAATTTTGTGAACATGTGATGTCTCAGTCTGGAGTGCCCGGGCCTCAGTCTCACAATGTTCTTTTGGTCTGATCTGGGCTGCAGGTAGAATGCATGAATTTATTCTCAGCGGACTGCTGCAGAATGGCCAGGGTAGAGACAAGGGAGCTGAGTTCCTTGTTTCGAGGATTTTTAACAGCCTGCAGGACTGATAAAGCATCCAAAGAAGATGATGACGACTTTGGTTTTGTATTGCCCCTCCATTTCATAGAGAAGATGACGACTTTAGTATGTTTGGCTCCTTTTATTCTCATAGAGAAGATGACGACTTTAGTATGTTTGGCTCCTCTATTCTCATAGAGAAGATGACGACTTTGGGGTGTATGGCCCCCTTATTCTCATACAGCTGCTAAACATCAGAGAGATGACGACTTTGGTATGTATTGCCCCTCTATTCTCATAGAGGAGATGACGACTTTGGTTGTATTGCCCCTCTATTCTCATAGAGAAGATGACGACTTTGGTATGTATTGCCCCTTATCCAAAAGAGAAGATGAGGACTTTGGTGTGTACTGCCCCTCTCTTCTCATACAGCTGCTCTAGGGCGAAGAGCCAAGAACTTGGGTTTGGATTTGGGGGGAGCACGGAGGTTTGAACCACGGCAGACCATTGCATTAGTGATGTGTGTCGTGACTGGCTCAGTTTTCTTAGCGCTGAACGGGGTGTCGCAGCCCGTGGGGAGTATAATGCCCTTTAAAATCCAGAGGGTAAAATGTATGTGTTTTTATTTGGGGAGAAACAAAATCTTCTCTCTCTCTCCTCTCTCTCTCTCTCTCTCTCTCTTCTTCTCTCTCTCTCTCCTCTCTCCTTTTCTTCTCTCTCTCTGAGTTTGCGTTTTAGCCCCTGGGCCCGTCTGTTCGTCAGTCTGTCTGTTTTTTTTTTATTTTGTGGAATCAGAATACGTCTTACTGTTCATTATTAGGTTTAATTATGTGTGCATGAATGCATGCATCTACATCTGTGTGCATGCATGTATGTGTGTATGTATGTATATATGTATTGTATGTATGTATGTATGTATGTATGTATGTATGTATGTATGTATGTATCTATGTATGTATGTATGTATGTATGTATCTATGTATCTATGTATGTATGTATCTGCCTATCTATCTATCTGGTTTTAATCTGTCCATATCTATCTATCTATGTATATACCTGCTTTTAATATCTATCAATCTATCTATCCTCCATCTTGTCTATCTATTTATGTTTTAATATCTATCTGTCTATCTATCTATTTATCTATCTATCTATCTATCTATCTATCTATCTATCTATCTATCTATCTATCTATCTATCTTCTATAGGCGTACGTGTATGACCCATCCACAAATGTATCCTTGCAGCAACACAGTCAGCTAGATGGAATGGGGAAAAAAGAAAGAAAAGAACAACAACAACAACAAAATGTGCCTTCCTTCTTCTCTTCCATCGTGTGTAGTTACTGGCAGAACTGTAAATGATGCCCAGACACTGTCGAGCAACCAACTGCATTTCATCTACACCACGCAATACCCCCCTCCTTCTTCCTCCATATACTCCTGACCTTCCCATCCCCCCTCATGGCTACCCCCCCCCCCGCCCCCCGGCATCCTTTCATTTCTCTCTCACCTTCCTCGCCAGAAGTGAAATATTGAATGGCCGATGACCCCGAAGGGTCACCAGTGCCCGCCCTTGTATTTTTTGGACATTTGATTTAAGCCTCCTTTGCTGTCCCCGGGTGGCGATCAGGGGAGGCGATTGCATCCACCGCGTGAGGAGTTATGGGTCTTGGATGTATGGCGGGAGTTGACGCAGGCTAACAGGAGTGGCCATGACTTGGTGGAAGAGTGGGTCAGAGAGACAGAATATGAATACGAACATTAACGCTAAAGCCAATGTTCATTCAGATTTAAGGCCGTTGTCTCCTATTGAAGAGGCTTTATGTCAACAAAATAGGCACACGTCAAGATAAAATAATCGACAAATCAGCAGCGATAACAAACACGTCCACTAACTGCGGTAACAAATAAAGCAGGTAGCTTCTTTTACACCTCTTAGATACACACAACCAGGCTAGAAAAGATGTCTTTCTGGTTTATAGACAAAGTCATTTAACTGAAAACACGACAGCCCTTAGTAACTGTTTTGGTTGGATGATTTTTGTTCAGAAATCACGTGGACAATATCAGCACACACACAAAAAAAATCAGTTTTGACCGACCTGAAATATCCTAAGCATTGGCTAGGAATGTCAGAAAGGCCAAGTCTTAATTTAGCTACTGCACTCTCGATGTATTGATTTATTAATACTTTCATATTGGTTCTAATACATGAATCGTCACAAAACGTCTGCACTGTCACACGTGTACATGCGATCCTAACAGTTTACTTCAGCAGTAATCACTAATCGTTTCTCTGAAACGACAATCGAGAGATGTTCTTGAACACCCCGGTTATCCCAAATTAAGCATAGTCCGTAAGAATGTGTTGCACTTTTGAACACAAGATCCCCGCACCCTTTTACCGTCATTATCTAAGAATGACAACGTCATGTACACTGTAAAAGGCTTCCTTGCTTCATTAGTTTTGTCTGAATGTGAGAGAAAATCTTGTACATTTTGCATATGAGTTTAGGTCAGTTAGATACCTTCAGGGAGAGAGAGAGAGAGAGAGAGAGAGAGAGAGAGAGAGAGAGAGAGAGAAGAGAGAGAGATAACGTAATGTTGCTTATAACCCAGCCGAACGCAAAAGGCCATATCGGGGCTGTTACCGCGTTGAAGTCAACTCCACAAAACATATTTCGTTCATATAACCCTTTAAATTACACGTTCTAAAAACACGCTAGAATTTTGTTAAAACTCGTTCTTCCATGAAATCTTAGATCAGATGAAAAATGTTCATCTCCCTCAAAAAGAGAAAGATCAGATCAGGTGGAACATCTCTGAACAAGGTTTTCATGGAGTCTGTTGTAAAGTGTTTATGTCTCCCATCGTGCAAGTCCCACCACTCTAAAAGAACATTTCTCACTGTGACTGGCACACGGCATGGAACACACCACAGAACTTCTTCACCTTTTAATAGATAAGAAGGGATGTGAAAGAAATGGGGTGTAAAAGAAATAACCTGTTTGCAAACAGCACAAGATCGTTTTGTTTTCGTTACGGCCGCCTCGGGAACATGGAAACAACTCTTTCAGGTTTGGATGGATTTAAGCAACATTGTTGTTTGAACGTGAATGGCAAAGACACGTCAAGTTCTGGGATTCCTGTCACAATATTGTCATCTTGCTATCATAACGTCAATGGCAAAGACACATAAAGTTCTGGGATTCCTGTCACAATATTGTCATATTCTCATCATACTGCTAATGGCAAAGACACATAAAGTTCTGGGATTCCTGTCACAATATTGTCATATTCTCATCATTCCGCTAATGGCAAAGGCACATAAAGTTCTGGGATTCCTGTCACAATATTGCCATCTTGCCATCATAACGTCAATGGCAAAGACTCATACAGACTGTGGGTGCACGTTAAAGGATTGTCACTGGTACAATCAGCGACAAAGAAACTTAAAGACGGAGTTTGCGCTACAAGGTGGTCATTGGAACGTTCCACGG
>CM031628.1:52336813-52339313 GCA_018398815.1 Conus ventricosus | reverse complement strand
TTTAGTCATACCCTTTTTAATCAACATCCATCCTTCATGTATGCACATCCAAACCCAATGTCTTCAGGTGTTTCAATGTCACACACAAAAAAAACAAAAAAAAAACAAAAACCATGCCACACGACGACAACGTTGACAGTCTCACGACGACGACAGCGACGGTGACGGTGACCAGACGAACCCGCCTGCCGAAGACGAGAAGACACAACAGTAAACACACCGGCTTTCACAACAGTTTGGGGTCACAGCAACGGCGATAACAGCAGTGGTGACACACTAACGGCGACACAGACGACAGCGCCCGGTGACAGTGACACACTGGCTTTACATCAGTGGAGTCACAGCACCGGCGATAACAGCAGCGGTGACACACTAACGGCGACACAGACGACAGCGACCAGTGACAGTGACACACTGGCTTCCACATCAGAGGTGTCACAGCAACGGTGATAACAGCAGTGGTGACACACTAACGGCGACACAGACGACAGCGACCAGTGACAGTGACACACTTGCTTCCACATCAGTGGAGTCACAGCACCGGCGATAACAGCAGCGGTGACACACTGACGGGGACACAGACGACAGCGAGCTACGGCGCCCACGGCAACAGTGGCACCAGCTACGGCACCAGCAGCAAAGGTGACACCAGCAACGGCCCCCAGGATGGTGGGAATGCGCCCTCACCTGCTACAACACCAAACGACGACAACGACTGCAGCTGGCCACCCACACCTGAACCTCAGGGTTGCAGCACACAGAAACACAGATGACTTGCACGACCAAGAGCAACACGCTCACGAGGGCCGGCTCACCATGTCGACCGAAGTCGGACCCACAGCACAAACGCTGGCACCAGAACAAGAGCTCAACTGCTCTTCACCAAGGATTTGACCGAAGTGATAGCCACCCGGCCCCACCAAACTTTAAAGCCTGATGACTCAGCACTCACTCCTTGCCGAGTTCTGAACTCTACACACTGCACGTGCAACGGGACTCCACACGACACGAAACAGGAGACGGAAGGCTAACCCCTCTCTCCCCACACTTATCCTTTCCCTGCCTGTGCCTGGTAGCAAACGCACACCCAGTACATGAATGGAACATACAGGTATCCAACACCCCCACCATCCTTCCTGAACCCAACAACTACCATATATGGGCCCGGTAAGCCTACACCCCCATCGTGGAATGATGCTACGAATCGATACAGAGCCGTCGGCGCGTCTGTACGATTTCCACGCTGATACAGATCGGTGACACACTGTTTCAGGTCCTGTGCATCTTGACACTGTTTCAGGTCCTGTGCATCTTGACACTGTTCAGGTCATGTGCATCTTGACACTGTTTGAGGTCATGTGCATCTTGACACTGTTTGAGGTCATGTGCATCTTGACACTGTTTCAGGTCATGTGCATCTTGACACTGTTTCAGGTCATGTGCATCGTGACACTGTTTCAGGTCATGTGCATCTTGACACTGTTTCAGGTCATGTGCATCTTGACACTGTTTCAGGTCATGTGCATCTTGATTGCTAGCAGGAGGAATGGAGCATTCAGACTTTAAGGCCAACGATCGCTAGCAGGGGGAATGGAGCATTCAGACTTTAAGGCCAACGATCGCTAGCAGGAGGAATGGAGCATTCAGACTTTAAGGCCAACGATCGCTAGCTGGAGGAATGGAGCATTCAGACTTTAGGCCAACGATCGCTAGCAGGAGGAATGGAGCATTCAGACTTTAAGGCCAACGATCGCTAGCAGGAGGAATGGAGGATTCAGACTTAAGGCCAACGATCGCTAGCAGGAGGAATGGAGGATTCAGACTTTAAGGCCAACGATCGCTAGCAGGAGGAATGGAGCATTCAGACTTTAAGGCCAACGATCGCTAGCAGGAGGAATGGAGCATTCAGACTTTAAGGCCAACGTATCGCTAGCAGGAGGAATGGAGCATTTTAGACTTTAAGGCCAACGATCGCTAGCAGGGTGAATGGAGCATTCAGACTTTAAGGCCAACGATCGCTAGCAGGAGGAATGGAGCATTCAGACTTTAAGGCCAACGATCGCTAGCAGGAGGAATGGAGCATTCAGACTTTAAGGCCAACGATCGCTAGCAGGAGAATGGAGCATTCAGACTTTAAGGCCAACGATCGCTAGCAGGAGGAATGGAGCATTTAGACTTTAAGGGCCAACGATCGCTAGCAGGAGGAATGGAGCATTCAGACTTTAAGGCCAACGATCGCTAGCAGGAGGAATGGAGCATTCAGACTTTAAGGCCAACGATCGCTAGCAGGAGGAATGGAGCATTCAGACTTTAAGGCCAACGATCGCTAGCAGGAGGAATGGAGCATTCAGACTTTAAGCCAACGATCGCTACCAGGAGGAATGGAGCATTCATCTGATTTAAAGAAAGAAAACTCTTTCACATCCGCCATGACTTACAGGATTCCTTCTACATGTCTCTGCAAACGTACAGAGAAACATTGCTTTGCAACTGATTTTCC
>CM031628.1:52325874-52336713 GCA_018398815.1 Conus ventricosus | reverse complement strand
GAGGGCGTCATGCCTGAGTGAGGCCCGTCACATGACACGCGTCTTAGCAACAATGAGGGCCCATTTACAAAATTATTGTTGAGCCGTTGCGCAGGTGTCGGGATGGCCGAGGGGGTCCAAGGCGCGCTTTCAGGTCGCAGTCCGGTTCCCAGGGGGGTTCGAATCCCACTCCTGACAATTTTTTTTTTTTCTGTTTTAAATTTTTTCTTTCTCATTTTTTTGCTTTATACTCATCTGGCCGTTATTATTTTATTTTTTATTATCATTATTATTATTATGTCGTACGAGATTGGGGAAAGTTGTAGTAGCGTAGCAGTAGTATGAGGTTTTTTTGCATTTTTACTATTGCTCTTTTTATTTTGTTTTTTGTTTTTTTGGTTTTTTTTTTTTTTTTTCCTTTTCTTTTCCCAAATTTCCCAGAAGAAAAGAAAAAAAGATCCGAGGTGAAAAGCGTATTTTTTCCGTCTTCTTGGGTTACTTTTCTTTTGTTGGATGGTCAATTGGTTTTTGGGGTTGGGCATAAAAAAAGGGGGAAATCTAGCCAAGCCAGAACTACGAACAATAATCCATTACCCACACCAGTAAAATCATGCTCAGGGTCATTTTGAATCGACTGAAGAAAGAGGGGGAAGAACACCGGGCGGAAAACAACTGGATTCAGGGCAGGCAAAAGCACGTAGAACAGATCTTCCCCCGCCGGATTGATGGAAAACATCACAACTCAGAGGGGACCTTTTCCACAACTTCATTGATTTTAGGAAAGGTTGACAGGGGGGGCCCACAAGGGTCTGTGGCAGGTCAAAAGTTTGGCATAGAGGGGGGGTCTGCCCAAAACCATCCACGCTGAAACACCGCCAGCAGCGCAGCCCCTCCCAACAACCGATGGGGGAAATACTTCAAGACCACAGTTGGAGTCCGTCAAGGCTGTGCTATCCCCGTAGTTCAATCTTTTCCCTGGAAAACAACATGCTGAAACCCTCCATGACTTCCACCCACTGTCCCATCGGAAAGAAAACCCTCAATAAACTGAGGTTCGCAGAGACACGACCTGAGGGGGCAGCAACGAAGAACTACAAACCCGACAAAGAGACTGGAAGAAAGGGAGGGGTTGGAATGGAAATGAGCACAGAAAAAAAACAAAAATCCCGGCAACACACAACCCAAAACCCCGCTAAATCTACATAAGGAAACCGCTTAAGAATGGGGGCTTTCAAATACCTGGGGCCCCCCCCACCAAAGACGGTCGCTCTACAACAGAAATCAAGACCAGACTAGCGATCGCAAACAGCGCAATGGCAAAGCTAAACAAGATCTGGAAGAGCAGGGAGTTTCAGCTTCCTACAAAGATGAAGCTGTAAAAGTCCCTGGTGCTGTCCATCGCTGTATGGCTGCGAAAGCTGGACCATGACAGCAGAGACCACCAAGAGAATCCAGAACGTTTGAAACTAAATGCTTAAAGGCGCTTGCTCGGGATCTTTTGGCAAGACCGGAAGACAAACGACCTTGTGAGGAGCCAAATAACATCACTTGCAGGCCCCCAAGAACCCCTCTTGGCAACAGTCAAGAAGGGGAAGCTGTCGTGGTTTGGGCATGTCATACGCCACAATTCACTGCCCAAAACAGTTATCCGGGGGCACGCTGGAAGGGGGCAGCGAAGGGGACGACAAGCCAAATGCGGATGGACAACATCAAAGAATGGACCAGGATGGATGCCCCACGCGATGCGACAGGCAGAGGACAGGGCCGGAGGGCGGTGCCGGGCTTCGAGAGTGTCTCCATCCTCCTCTACGTCCAATCATGGGCAAGAGAATGATGATGATACATGAGTACGATAGTTTGACAGTGTTTTGTTAAATATTTTGGACAGTTTGTGTTCTTTTGGAAATGAAGTTGTTAGGATTTTGAAGAATTCTTTCCCTATGTTTGTTTTGAGTTTCAACACAGCAAAGAAGGGTGCAGAAAGGAAATCTTGCAATTGCACCAGAAAGGACAGTGCCCACTAAACAATAAACGTCTTCACAAGCCCACTTGACATCAGAAAATGAAAAAGAAAAAATACATAGGGGTCACTGAAAACCACTTCAAAAAACCCGATATGCAAACCACAAACAGTCATTTAATAAAGAAAAATATAAAAAACCAAACAGAACTGAGAAAATATATCTGGAAACTTAAAGACGCAAAAACAAGCTACAATATATCCTGGAAAATCATAAAAAAGGGATCACCAACGCAATGTTTCAAAAAGGTGCAACCTATGTTTAACTGAAAAATGGGTTTAAAACTATGCAAAAACCCCACTTAGCAACTTTAAACACCAAAACAAAAAAGTAAACAACTGCAGGCATAAATGGAAATCGTTGTTAGTGAAAAACACCCAAAACAAAAACCTGAAAGCCCCCCAAAAACACGTGCAGCCAACCCGCACGTGCAAACAACCGCAAACGGAGCCCACACGCGATATAACATCGGCGGTGGCAAACCAAAACCCATCCTGATGACAGCGCAACACGCTTGAAACAAATTTGTAGATAGTTTTAAGATTCCTCTTTTAACTTGTTTTAACTATATATATATATATATATATATATATATATAATATATATATATATATATATATATATATATATATATATAATAATGATT
This sequence comes from Conus ventricosus, assembly GCA_018398815.1. Classification (NCBI taxonomy): domain Eukaryota; kingdom Metazoa; phylum Mollusca; class Gastropoda; order Neogastropoda; family Conidae; genus Conus; species Conus ventricosus. The sequence goes on along the minus strand of CM031628.1, from coordinate 52,334,067 downwards.
AAAAGCAAATCTTAAAACCGGGACTACAAATTTGTTTCGAGGTCTTTTCCTCTCTTCAGATCCCGTGGCACGAGATCTGAAGAGAGGAAAGACCTCGAAACAAATTTGTAGTCCCGGTTTTAAGATTTGCTTTTAATCATTGTTTTAGCTGCTCCCGCATGGTTGAGCACTTTTTAAAAAAAAAAGCCGGAAAATATACTACCAGCTATATAATATATATATATAAATATATATATATATATATATATATATATATATATTATATATATATATTATATATATATATATATACACGAGAAAGGAGGGCCGGTGTCGTATATAATACTGTCGCTCATAAAATCGTGTCGCAGCGACAGTATTTCCCGGGAAATACTGCATTTTATGGACAGCTACAATATTCTATGGGACATTTTTCGTGAAAAGTTGTCGCGCGACATTTTTTTCCAGCAATTATTGTCGCTGCAACAATATTTCACGTGAAATGCTATCGCTGCGATACAATTCCACGGCGACAGTATTATATACGACACCGGCCTCGCATCGACACCAGCAAAACACGTGATCAAAGAAAAGTGGAGGAGTTTGCACGTGTGTTGGAGGATTCTCTTCCTGGCCCACTCCACTGCAAATGCCCAAGACCGATGGGAACACTCAGAGATGCTGTCTACAACACGCCGCCATGTCCACCTTTGGCAAAAATACCAGCTAGTCAGCTTATTGGTTCGAAGCCCATTTAGAAGAAATGACACCAGTCATCGAGGCCAAGAGAAACGCCCTGACAGCATACAAAACCAATCCCAGTGAGCAAAAGCTCCAGGTTCTCCGTGCTGCTCGCAGCAAAGTTCAGCAGTGTGCCAGGCAATGCGCCAATGATTATTGGCTTAAGCTCTGCTTCCAGATTCAGATCGCAGCTGACACAGGCAGCATTAAGGCGATGTATGACGGCATCAAGCAGCATTGGGCCCAACGCAAAAAAAACTGCCCCTTTGAAATCAGCTACAGGGGAGGTGATTCAGGACAGAGAACAACGGATGGAGCACTGCGTAGAACACTACACTGAGCTATATGCAAGGGAAAATGTAGTCACAGAAGACGCCCTGAATGCCATAGAGCGCCTACCAGAGCTGGAAGAGCTTGACAGAGAACCACCATAGACGAACTCAACGAAGCCCTGGACTCTCTTGCCTCTGGCAAGGCACCAGGGAAAGACGGTATTCCCGCCGAAGTACTGAAGTGCTGCAAAGAGACACTCATCACCAGTTGCATGAAATCCTCTGCCTCTGTTGGAGTGAAGGCGAAGTACCACAAGACATGAGGGATGCCAACGTCGTCACATTGTACAAAACAAAGATGACAGAAGCGATTGCAATAATTATCGTGGCATATCCCTCCTTAGTATCGTTGGGAAAATCTTTGCAGTAGTACTGAAGAGGCTCCAAGTACTTGCACAGCAAGTTTATCCTGAATCACAGTGCGGTTTCCGTGCCAACAGATCCACTATAGATATGATCTTCTCCTTAAACAACTTCAGGAGAAATGTAGGGAGCAAAGGCAACCACTTTTTATTGCCTTCATAGATCTCACAAAGGCTTTCGATCTGGTCAGCAGGGATGGCCTCTTCAAGATCCTCCCCAAGATTGGATGTCCACCCAAACTTCTCAGCATCATCAGATCCTTCCACAAAGACATGAAAGGCACCGTCGTCTTTGACGGCTCAACATCAGCTGCCTTCAACATACGGAGCGGAGTGCAACAGGGTTGCGTTCTGGCTCCCACCCTGTTTGGAATCTTCTTTGCTGTGATGCTGAAACACGCATTTGAACAAGGACAGACGGAAAGCTCTTCAACCTCTCCAGACTAAGAGCCAAGACTAAAGTCAAGCTGAGGTGCCTGCGTGACTTCCTCTTTGCAGACGACGCAGCAGTAACTGCCCACTCAAGCCGAGGACCTACAGCAGCTCATGACTCGCTTCAGCGATGCCTGCCAAGACTTCGGGCTTACAATTAGCTTGAAGAAAACACAGGTCTTGGGACAGGATGTTGACTCTCCCCCAGTCATCAGGATCAATGACCGTTAACTGGATGTCGTCCATGACTTTGTAAATCTGGGTTCAACTATCTCAGACACCCCTCACTTGACGCAGAGCTCAACAGGCGCATCGGCAAGGCAGCTACCACCATGACCAGATTGACAAAGAAAGCATGGAACAACAGCAAGCTGACTGAACACACATAGATCCAGATCTACAGAGCCTGCGTCGTGAGCACCCTCCTGTACGGCAGCGAGTCTTGGACTTTGGGTACCCGACAAGAGCAAAAGCTCAATGCTTTTCATATGCGTAGCCTCCGACTCATTCTGAACATCACCTGGCAGGACAAGGTCCCAAACAACACTGTCCTGGAAAGAGCCGGATGCACCAGCATGTACACACCGCTGAAACAGAGACTGTATGCGCTGGCTCGCCATGTCGTGCGCATGGATGATGGACGGATCCCTAAAGACCTCCTCTATGGAGAACTTGTGCAGGGAAAACGCCCCACAGGCAGACCACAGCTGCGATTCAAAGACGTGTGAAAGAGGGACCTAAAAGTCTTGAACATCGACCAGAACAAATGGGAAGTAACAGCCCTCGAGCGGTCAGCCTGAGACGAACTGTGCAGAAAGGTCTCTCCAAGTTCGAAGAGACACTCGCTCAGCAGCACGGGGAAAAGAGAATGAGAAGAAAGGCTGCAGCAAGGCAGACAGACCAGCGTCAGACTTCATCTGTGCCCTCTGCCACAGGGACTGTGTGTGTGTGTGTGTGTGTTGTGTGGTGTGTGTGTGTGTGTGTGTGTGTGTTGTGTGTGTGTGTGTGTGTGTGTGTGTGGTACAGAGAGAGAGAGAGAGAGAGAGAGACAGACAGACAGACAGACAGACAGACAGACAGACAGAGAGACAGAGAGAAAACAAAACGCAAAAACCAAAACAAGTTCGCTTTTTCATTTTCCAAAATTTTTGGCAAGCTCACCTCCCCTTCCTCAGAGGAAATCACTCGTGTCCAGATTACACTGGTAAAAACAAACGATTGTGACAATCACTCAACCACGTGGGGAAAGCCACTTTAAAAATCAGCAGCTGCCTTCCGTTGTTTCTCAGTCATTCCTTTGGATTGTCTCCAAATAATCAGAGCCATCAGAGAAGACTCAATCTCCTCCAACAGAGAACTACTGTAGTCCTGCAGTGGATTCCTCACTGTGGCATTGGACGGGACGTAGAGGCAGACCGTCTGTCCAGCATCGGCAGGAACAGTCAGGACATCCATTGTCCCACAATGAAGCTAAAACTATCCTCAGGAACAACTTCAGAAGAGCTTGGCGCCAACGTCTGGACATTGGGACTGAAGAGAACAGCATCATCAACTCAACAGAGCAGCTCAAGTTACTACACTCAGGCTGGAAACAGGACACTGCCAGCTCCTCTCCCATCTCGCACGTCTCAAACTCTCGCATACTGACCAGTGCCCTTGTGGCACAGGCCCTCATACTCCCACCCACATCTTACAGTGCTGCCCCTCCTTTGAAGCTTCGAGACGCCAGAGGTGGCCCAGTCCAGTTGATGTCCAGGAGAAGCTGTGGGGACTGGTGGGGTCTCTGCGGCAGGCTGTGGACTTTGCATTACCAACCGGATTGAAGATATAGCAATGCCAGGAACATGAAAGAAAGAAAGAAAGAATTGTCTGCCCATCCTCGCAGGGCCAAGATATCAAGCGAAGTCCGCGGTCACACAAATTGCTGGCAGACTGGGTATCAGTGTCTTTGTATGAAGCCAGCACACACAGCAAGCGGTGGTCAGAAAGTAGTAAGAAGACGTTTCGCGTTCTTTAAGTCAATCACCCCCCTTTAGCTAGTCATGTGTGTGGTGTGTGTGTGTGTGTGTGTGTGTGTGTGTGTGTGTGTGTGTGTGTGTGTGTGTGTGTCTGTGTGCGTGTGCTTCTTGAACATTCATACATCACTCACCTTTACCGAACAGTGTTCAAGTTGCCCACACAGAGGAATCTTTACCAACTGCCCGCTTCGGCTTCGGTGTAGTCAGTCATGTCAGTCAGTCACACGACTATTGGGCAGTCCACGTGCCCCGTCTCTTCTCAAGCGAAGGAGAAGTTGACAGCAAATTGCATCCGTTTAAAAAAAAAAACGGAGAACTTTCGGTTCTGAGTCTACGGTTACAGTTTAGGCCCAAAACGCTATGTATTCTCTATCACACTCAAAGCTGCACCTGGCTTTTCTCAGAAGACCAGCAAGTGCCAAACCATATTCATTGCACTGACCAGCCCTTGACCCATACCCTACCTGACTGTGAGGCAGGTCTTATGTCCAGCCCTTGACCCATACCCTACCTGACTGTGAGGCAGGTCTCATGTCCAGCCCTTGACGCATACCCTACCTGACTGTGAGGCAGGTCTCATGTCCGTTCCTTCTTCTGTGCCAGCACGATCCACATGCCCCTCATTTCCTGTCGTCTGCTAGACTTTCACTCCAAAATTCATGTGCCCTACCAGTGGCGTAGAAACACAAGGAGTCCACAAGTCGTGCATCATTCTGCTATTTTTGCCGGCATATGGCATTAAACTAATTTATTCACCCTAATTCCAGGATCAAATAATCTTTTTTCCCGTCCAATTTTCTTTCTTCACACAAGCCAATTTTCATCTGTTCAAACTTGGTTGTTGCTACTTGACCTTTACTGGAACCCCGAACTTTGACCTTTTTAGAGACTATTGTTTTTAACGGGATATGTCGTTCAGTCATACACACACCCACACCATCTGTCACGAGTTTGTCACGAGGCCTATGACGATTGGCCCATCTAGGGTAGTAGAATTATTCATTTATTTATTGTCGTTGCTGTTGTCGTGTATCCGTCCCTTAATGTGGCTTGTGGTGCGTTTGCACCTTAATGTCGTTCAGCTCAGGTCAGGTTTACTTTCTCTCTCTCTCTCTCTAATTCCACTGCCCGTGCAATTCATCCTGCAGGTTCAAGGGTGGCTGGTACCTTTCGCTTGAACTGGCTGTCTCTATCGGCCTCTCTCCTGTCTTTTTTACCTGCCGCGCGTGCATTCATTTCTCTTAGGCTTGAGGTATTCTCACTGTGACGTAGCGTGGCATGTTGGCTGCCATCGTTTAGGCAGGTTTTCTCTTCACTCGAGCGGAAGATGTCCCTGAGAGCGCCTGCTCTGTTTTTGGTTCTTCACCACTTCGTCGAAGGTACGGTCGGTACCTTCATTCTACAGTCGGCCTGTAGGGGAGGGACATCACATCACGTCATCTTTTCCGCATCTGCTCTGCTGGTCCTATCGACTGGACAGAGGGCAGAGAGTCGCTTGACCCACCACTTTGGGTCACCCACGGTAGCTGGTAAGCATCAGTTTCGTGGTTTTTGTTGTTGTTTTTTTTTTGTTAGCCGGCTAATTCTTCTCTTTTGCGCAATTTTCTGTTGGTTTTCAAAATTATAAAAGAAATATTTGTTTGAGACCACTTTTTCTGGTTAATTCAATCTTTTTAACCTGGCCAGTCAAAATTATATCCAAAAGTCTTTCTCCTTTTTATGGATCTGGTGATGCGGTAGTCGGTGGGGATGGGGGAGAACCTGGTGATTCAGGGTTGGTACTTGCTTGGTCTCGCTCGTCCGCCCCTGTCACAATCGCCGGTCTCTTATTCTTCGGCCACCGTCTGTTTGTGTGTGCAAGGGAACGAGTGTTTTATGTTTGCGAGCGTGCGTACGCATGATTAGTCGTTTGGATGCATGGTTGGAGAATTGTGTCATTTTTTAAAATGTTGCTATAAAATGTGGAGATAATTGTGCCATTGAATTATTATTATTTGCAAATGTGGCGGCAGTTATAGAGCAGTGGTTGCTGTATTAGTTCAGTTCCTAAGAAAGGAAAATGTTGAACGTGAGTGAGGGAAGGATGAAGATATAAATTGATATTTGTTTGTTTAGCCTGTTAATGTAACCTCTTACCTGCTTCGTGTGAGGAGACCTTTAGCGAACATTCCTCGTTTGGTTTGTTGACTGTGTTATGCTCAGGTCTATGTTGAGCTGATGTTATTAATTTAATCCGCAAACACCTCCCCTCGCCCATCATGCGAGTGGCTGTTAGGATTAAGCAGCAAATATCAGACCGTACTGACTGCGGGGTTCCAGTACCCTTTCTCCTTTCCTTCCAGTTCCTTCCTTTATTCTCTCCTCCCGGGGCTCCACCCGATGCTGGCGCTGTTGGGGCCGCGCACTGGTTGAGGAGCAGGTGGACTTTGCTGGATGTTCCTGGCCCTTTCCGGGACTTTCCGCGGCGGCGCCTCATCCCACCGGAGGCGTTCTCCACTGTCCACGGACCTCCTGCAGCGCACGTGACCGGGTGTGGTTAGCACTGTATCGTGCCATTTGGGGTGTGTGTGTGTGTCAAGGGTGTCGGCCTTGAAAGACTATATTCAGGAACAGACCCGGTCTGGGGTGCCTGAGTCGACCCGGTGCTCTCGGAGGACTTTGGAGAGACAGAGGTATGGGGGAACCACATGAAGCACGGAAAGGAATGCGTGTGTTGGGATGGTTGATTGTGATTGTGCATGTTGTATGTGTTGGAATGCTTGTTTGTGACTATGTGTATGGTGTGTGTGTTGAAAAGCTTATTTGTGATTGTGCATGTTGTGTGTGTTGGAATGCTTATTTGAGACTATGTGTGTGCTGGTGTGAATAAATGGTGTATTGTATCGTAATCTTTCTGTGTGGTCTCTGCGAGGCGTGTGAGGTCAGTCACTCCCTTCACTCCCATCTAGACCGATCCTGTCAGGGCAGACCTTCAGGGGTCGGTCGTGACACCATCTATAGCACCAAAGAAATAAAGCAGGCAGGATCAGTATTAGCTTCAATCTCTTTCTGTGTGTCGCTTGTAGCGTCTGAAGATCTAGGTGCCAATAATTCATTCTCTGTTTCGTGTTACGCGTCTAGTAATCGTTACTGTGCATCTATGGATCAATTGTACTCTGCCTTTCTTTTTCTTTTTTTCTTTGATGTAGTTGTATGTTTGCTTGTTTTTTGTTTTTCTTTTCAATAATGTGAGTCTATTTCAGCTCAGTTAATATTGTGCTGGTCACGTAATCCTGGTGATCCTGGCGTTGTGGGTTCGAATCTCTGACGGTCCGTTTGGGTACAGGGAAGGGTATGCGGAGGGACCGTGGAGAGTGGGGAATAAGTGGTTGTGAAGTAGGCCCCCTGAGATTGGTTCTGAGACAATGGCCTTTTCAATCCTTTGAATGAGACTATAAACCGAGGCTCCGTGTGTGAACGCACGCGTAACATGTTTGCATACATGTAAAATACAACTTTTGAAGAGAAAACCAATTAAGGCTGTCTGCATGGATGGCACGTTACATATGGCACGACCAGAACCAATCTTTTATTCCCATCACAAACAGCAGTAACTGAAATCAGATCTCTTTGAGCGTCGACTTACCCAATCGGCACTGTAAAATGTATACAGAAACATTGATTGCTCAGACAAATACATACATAGACGAACAATCTAATAGTGGGGAAAAAAACAAACGCAGGCCAACAACTCAACAGTCTTTCATTTCCAATTTTTAAAAAAGATATGTAATGAACAAAGTAAGGGAGAGAACAGGGAAAGGGCATTCTAACTCACTTGCTCCTCCACCAAGTTTTTGGGCGAAAGTGGCCTAAAAGCCGCCTTTTCCTGTTCTCTGACAAGTAAGACTTCAATAACCAAAAAATAACGATTATCTACAAACAGACATACTGTGTAGGGTTATCCGTTTTTAATACTAATTTACAAAACTTTTCAGATTTTAGTTTTTGTTTAATCCTATGTTTTTCTTGATCGTTTTCAATAACATCATTTTCGCGCAAACATTCTTCAAATGAGTCTCTGTCTTTCATGTGAAATAAACACTACAGTCTTTAACTGTTCTCTAAAGTCTTTTAAAACCGAGTTATATTTCTGGCATAAAATCCACACACTTATCCTATCATGTCTTCCGCTGAAAGCCAGCTTTGACAAAGTGTTTCTCTTTTTAACTATATCTTTTTCTGCCGAACAGTCATCTATAATAAAGAGTGTCTGCGTTCCTTCAAACACTTTATAAAGTATTCTAAACACTCACTCAGTTTAGTGCTAGATTAACTAAATCGTCAATT
>CM031628.1:52294422-52316743 GCA_018398815.1 Conus ventricosus | reverse complement strand
ATAAAACTTCTAGAACGCATGCAGAAAGTGCGTAATGACTGTTCTAATAATCTAAACTTATCTGAAATATAATGGCGCCTGAAGACCAACAACAGTATGACTCACCCACGCATTGTTGGATTTGCGGTTTAGAGCTAACGCCCAAGAGTGTAAACCCCACAGTAAGAGACCATGATCACATTAGTGGGAGTTTAGAGGTCAGCGCACAGTAAATGCAATCTTCAACTAAAGTTGATCCAAAGACATGGAAGCTGCCTGTATTCTTTCACAACTTGCGGGTTATGACTCTCACCTTATAATGCAAGCAGTAACCAGCGCCTTCAGGTACATGCATTGCACAGTCATCAGAAAAGTACATGTCTTTAATCTAAATAACATGTCTTTTTACGACTCTATGCAACACATGATGGGATCATTAGAGGCACTAGCTATGTCCTTAAGTCCTGCCCAAAATAACGGAAAATATTTTGCCCCAACGCTTGTTAGAAAGGGCGTTTACCCTTATGAGTACATGAACAGTTGGAAAGGTTTGACGAAGAGACGCTTCCTCCTAAAGGCGCGTTCTTTTCTAGTCTCAGAGGAAAGGACATTAGTGATTCTGATTACCACATGCTCAAGATGCGTGGCAGAAGTTAGATTGTAAAACGATGGGAGACTATCATGACTCCTATTTAATGGCCGATGTATGTTGTTGGCGGACGTCTTTGAAAATTCCCAGAAAGACCTGCATGAAACATTATAGGCCTGGATCCTGCGCATTATATTTCTGCGCCCGGGATGAGCTGGGATGCTTTTTTAAAGTATACTGGAGTACAGATTGATTTATTGTCAGATTTACCAATGATTCAGATGATTGAAAACGGATTGCGTGGGGGAATTAGTATGGCGTCGCATCATTACTGTAAAGCAAACAACAAATACTTGGACGACTATGATCCGAGTAAAAGGTCTAACTATCTCATGTATTTAGATGCAAACAATCTGTATGGATGGGCAATGGCGCAATCACATTCCATTACGCAACTTTAAAATGTACACAGGTACAAATAATATTCAAAAGGCATTAAAGTGGTTGGGCAGTTTAACGCCTGATCAACAGCGTGGTTTCATTCTAGAAGTTGACTTAGAATATCCTCAGGAACTCCATGACCTGCATAATGACTATCCATTAGCAGCAGAAAGTCTAAAGATGGATCCAAGAGAACCGCCTAAACTTGTGCCTAATCTTCGAGGCAAAAAAAATATGTCTGTCATTACAGACTTCTACAATTTTATTTAAGACATGGTTTGAAGTTGACAGCTGTTCATCGTATTATTGCTTTCGAATCAAGAACAGTTCATGAAACCATACATCATGAAGAACACTGACCTCAGAACTAAATCCACAGATGCTTCAGAAAAAGACTTTTTCAAGCTGATGAACAACAGCTGTTTCGGAAAGACTATGGAGAATCCGCACAAGCGTAAAGAGTCAGATTAGTCACCAAAGAGAACGAAGCAATTAAGCTGACTTCAAAACCTAATTATCAGGACTTTAGAAGATTTCATGATCAGCTTTTTGGCATAATGATGAAAAAAAAGAAAGTCAAATTAGACAAACCTGTATTTATTGGGTTTACTGTTTTAGAATTATCAAAGCTTTTGATGTTAGAGTTTCTTTATGACTACTTTTAAGCCCTCGTATCCTGAGTCCAGAGTACTTTAACAGATACAGATAGTTTTGTTATAGATATCCCTACTGACGACATCTATAAAGACATGAAAATGGAAGTAGCTAAAGGACATGTAGATGGTATGATACGTCTGATTACTCTAAGATTCGCCTTTGCATTCAATTACTAACAAGAAGGTTTTAGGAAAGATGAAGGATGAATTATCTGGAAAGGTGATCAAGGAGTATGTGGGGTTAAGATCGAAAATGTACAGTATTTCGAGCCAGGAGAAAATCATTAAGAAAGCAAAGGGAATATCTCGCAGCGTTGTGCAGTCAAACATATCACATGACAACTACAAAGAAGCATTGTTTGGCAATAAGACTTTTCATCATGACAAAGTAAAACTGCGATCTAATCTACATGAGATCAATACAACTGTTGTAACAAAGAAGTCATTAGATAGAACAAACACAAAACGGGTGTTTGTTAATCCGGAGTTTTCATATGCAATCGGGCACTGGAGAACCGTAAATTAATTAAAGCGAACTGTGTCTGGTGGGATTATCTGCAGTTCTTCCTTCACAAAAATCTTTGAGGCTGTTGTTTTGTTGTGTCAGTTTCTCGTAAAATAAACACGGGCGGATTCATCTTTACAATTTTTTTTTTTTCATATGGGTAAACACTCCAAATGGATCTGTTGCCCTGGCAGTGTCCCCTTCCGCTTCCCCCGGAAAATAAAGGTCCTTATTTAAAAACCAAAAGGGTAATATTTTGTGGGTGAATGGAGTCTTCAGCAACATTTATTGTTTTCTTTTGATTGCTTTATGGTTTTAACCCTTTAAATTTTTTTCTTTTTCATTCGCGAAAAACTGAGGGCGTTTCAAACCCATTCGGTTTTGCGAAAATTGTCAAAAAGCTTTTGTGTACGGGTAGGAGAAAAAGTCTTTCAGTAACTGTTTTTAAAGTTTTCAACAAAAGCCTGTGATCTGAAAATCCCGAATCCTTTTTAAGGGTTTAAACTCTTGTTTTAACAATAATTTGATTCATTTGGGCCCTTTAAAATTTTTTCCATAATCAACTTGAATCATGCGGGGAAAAGTTGTGGCCCCTTTGGTATATGTTGTTAGCGACCAACAGCAGAAGGCTTTTTTGGTAAGGGTTTCCCGCATTTTTGTATTTTGAAGCCATGTAATGACTGTAAGTGCGTACTTAAATTTTTTTTCGTCTAACCCTATCGGGGTAAATAAGAAGATCCTTTTGAGGGTGTCGTTTGGGTTGTTTGACAAAGTGGGGGGTCTCTGTTTTGTCTAGGCGGGTAAAAAAATTTTGCAGTTTTGTTGTTTAGTAACCATTCCTTCGCTGTTTGTTCACAAAATCCCGCCGTTTGGGCTTAGCTTTTTATTGTGTGTGCCCTTCCAATATCTTTGGGGCGAAAATTAGTTTTTGTTCATTTTTTATTCAGCCAATTTTTATGTGCAACAAAATACACAACGGTCATCCCAACGAAAATAAACGCGATTTTTTGCATTTTTTGTTTTTGATGATTGAAAAAAGCCCTGATTTTGGTGGGGGGGAAATGTCTGGACCGGTTTCCCTGTTACTAATAAATTTTTTTTTGTTTGGGCCCCTTTTTTTAAATTTGTAAGCTGCTCCCCCTTTTCTTTAGTGTGTCATTAAAAAAATCAAACTGCTCAAGTTTTGCCTTCATGGCTCTTGTGCACTGTAGTTGCTCCATGTTTTGTTAGTCTTTTTTCCGCCGTCACCCCGCATTTTACTAAATGCGAAATTATTCCGCAAAAAGCAAGCGCATTCACCACAGCGCCGCCATCATTATTGCGAGTGAAGCCTTTTTTTTTTAAATGTATTTTTTTTTTTTCATATTTTTTTTGTTGGGAAATTTTTCCCTTTCTTAACTAGAAAAATCTTTTTGTAGCAACGAAGCTGCAATGAAGCAATCAGCTTTTTCTGAATCCTCAAAAATCTATTTTTCAAGATCTGTGGTTTAATTTTTTAACAGCTTTACCCGATGAATCCCACACTTCCCCCAATAACAGCGAGTGGTATCAGGTTAGCAAAAGTTTTTCGGTGCTTTTTTTAGAAAAAAAAATTTAATTTAAAAAAAAACATGAAAAGGTTTTTACTACACTACAAGGGGGCCTAAACCTTCCCGAATTTTGAATGACCCGTTAAGCAAGCTATATCCCCAAAAAAGGGAGGTTGTATTCTTTGGGAGCATGTGGGAAAACAAAACGTTTCCCCGGGAAAGAATTCAGCATTTAACGATTACTTTTCGTCACAAGACATTAAAGTATATAACAGTATGAAGCGCAGCTGGGGTCTAGATGGTGAAAAATGTGGGGCAAACGGTTTTAGTTTGTACACTAAAATATCAGAGATTTGCTCCCATGTTCGAACAGATCTTACGTATGATTTAACGCAAGATCCGTTTTAAAAAAGCATTAGGTCTCAGGGTGTGATTTATACATAGATTTGGAACTTGTTATCGATTAAAAATGGGGTTAAAAACTTTTAAACATTTTAGATTTTATTTCCCTTTAAAATGAACGTCTGGGAAAAACAGCGAACCCGAAAAAAATGAACGGTGGGAAAATAACCCCAAACCAGGAAAAAGCAGGAAACGCTGACCAGGTGAGACCTTAAAAAACCTGGGGGTGTTTAAGAGGAAAAAAATTTGCAAGTGGGAACAGACAAAAAAAATTTAAAGTTCAGCATTATGAAAACTAAAACCGCCAGCCGAAAAAGTTGATTCAAACAGCTATAAAAACTCCCTGTGTCAAGGGGCCCCAAGTCTTCATGAATATTGAACTTAAACTGTTGCCATTTTTTTGGGGCCAGTGTGTTGGGGGGGGGTTATTCTGTTATAAAACATATAAACAACGCTGGGAAAAAAAAGAGCCAAAAAAACTCCCCCCATAAATAAAGCCCAAACAAAATGCATGCCCAAACCCCAATAAAAGCATCATTTTGGTCCATTTAGAATGGAATAATTATTTTTAAGAACTTTTTTTAAATTTTTTTAAAAAAAATAGTCATGGGTATTAAAAAATGATGGGGTCAATAAAAAGCATGGGTTAAAAAGACTTTCCATAGACCAATTGTAACAATGCGGTTTCTTCGGATGTAAAACCCTTTCCCTTAAAATCTATGCAGAAAACGGGCAAAACATTCTCAACGATACACGTTTTTTTTTAGGGGTTTGGGGGACTATATTTGACCTACATTTAAAAAAAAACTTGCTTTATTTTTTTGATAATTATAAGATAAATTTTAAAAAGAAGGTTGTACTTAAAAGGGTGACTTAATCAAAAACTTATTAAAACTTGATCAAGAACTTAAATTAAAAACTTTAAACAAGAACTTATTTAAAAATTATTAAAAAAATTGGGGAATTAATTAAAAACTTAGAAAGAACTTAATAAAACTTTGGGGATAACTTGAGAATGACTTAAGGGCAACTTAGAATAACAATAAGAACTTAAGAATAACTTGTTAAAAACTTAGAAGGAACTTGAGTGTGTGCATGCGTGGTGGGGGGTGGGGCAGGTGGGGGGTGGGGGTGGGGGACGTGCGTGTGTGGGGTGGGGGTGGGGGGACGTGCGTGCGTGGGGTGGGGGGTGGGGGGATGTGCGTGTGTGTGCGGCAGCCAAAAAAGTTGAAGCAGGACGTTGAAGCGAAGCAGTGAAGCCAGTAATCACAGCAATATATACAAAGTCATGAAGTGCTTGGTGGAAATTCGAGACAGTCAACTCTAAACAAACCCGACCGTTAATGCAGGAGCGGTATCTAAAAATAGATCTTACGTCAGTGGTAGGCCTGCAGTGCGCGCGCACTGTTGCTAGCAGCCAACTCTAAACAAACCCGACCGCTCCTGCAGTAGCGGTATCTAAAAATAGATCTTACGTCAGTGAAGAAACGGCTTGCTACTGTGACCTTGGCCGCTCTAGGGTGGGGCGTTAGTTCTCTAATCACTTGACCTAGTTTGCTGTGCCCCTCTTTTCTCTTTGCAGGTGCTGACGTCATTGGCGGCAAGCGATCACATAGGGTTGTTTGGCCTAGTTTGCTGGGTTACAGCAGTAATTGCTGTAGCCAAGCTTTTATGGCAGCTCTAATCGCAAGTAGTAGTACATCCGCACTGTATATTTAAAGCATTTATATGAAGATAGTGCTAGCCACACACTACTCCTCTCCATACTGGTAGATGTACTAAAGTCTGCCTAACCCTATCTAGTTTTGTTTGCCAGAACATTCGAAAATCGCCATTCAGTTGCATAAAGAGCACACTTGAAGGTAGATGAACATGGTTAGAATTAAAAAAGTAGAAAAGTATACACATCTTAATACACAGATCAGCTTGCCACATGAACAAATGAATCTATAGTTAACAATCAATCAAGTCTAATACAAACTGAGAACATTTTTTACTTGGGAGGAACAGCAAAAATGTTTCAAATACGAATCAGTCGTGTTTACCTCCGCCTTCAACTACCAGTTAAGCGCAATGAAGAACAGAGAAAGAGGCGGCTCTCGCTGTATAGCGAGGAACGTGTTAACAACGCCCGCTGTGCGGGCAAACATGTGAATAGTTGGCTTGCCTTCACTGACTGACTCAACTAATTCTTTCAACAAATACTCTAACATGCAGTTAAAATAAAACTTATGGCCTCGAATAACAAACCTGTTCTTCAGTAACGTTTTAGCCATTTTAAAATAACACCAATTAAAACACAGGGGTCACAACACACAGCCTTCTTGTTCAATAGCTCCAACACAATGACAGCCCCGGTTGTGCCACGTCGACAGCCTCGATCTGATGTGACAACGGTCACGTGGCAATCTAGACTTTTCCAAATGTGGTGCAACCCAACTGAGTGTGTTTCGTTTAAACAGCACAGGCTAGGTGCAAACTGCCGCGAGCCGTAAATTAAGTGATCAGATTTCAGCGCCGTGTACAAAGTTTGTAGGTGGAAATTAGTCAGAAGAAGTGTGCGGATTTTATGTCATTTAATTGAGAGAGAGAAAGAGTGTGTGTGTGGTGTGTGTGTGTGTGTCTGCCCGCCTCTCTGTCTGTCTGTCTGTCTCTCTCTCTGTCTCTCTCTTCTCTGTCTGTCTGCCGGTAATTCTCTCTCTCTCTCTTCCGCCACAGGAAAAGGCTGCTTTTAGGCCACTTTTGCCCAAAAACTCGGTGGTGGAGCAAGTGGCTTAGAGTCGGCCTTTTATAGTTTTTCTGGGAGAAACATCCTCCAATAGGGAGGGAAACTCACCAACATATAAACCTGGTCATATACCCATATTTCGAAACTTGGTGGTTTCTCCTCAGTGACCGCGGAAAGTGGTAATTTGACTCCTCTGCCTTTTCAGTTTTAAGAAGAATGCAATCCCAGAAAAGGTTGGTGTGCAATACCGTAGTAATGTTTGTTGAGTTTTCAAAAAACCAACCAAAGGTGCCATCTAAGAAGCAAAAGAAATCATAAAAGCAAAACAAGCTACCATTTTCTTGTGAAAAGTAGAAAATATAAAAAGATATCCTCTAAGACACAAGTGCTGAGGGCCAGTTCTTGGAATGAATCCGCAAGGGACTAAAATACAACAAACTAATAAATTCCAAGGATAAGTACCGCACCGTTCCAGCAACTTACAGAGCAGCTAGGTGTTGCAATGACTGCAAGAAATATTGAATTATAAACAAAGCTTGCTCTTATGTCTTAGATTGAAGAAATAGGGGGAGATACGCATTCATATCTGCAGTGGGTGATGATTCTGCCTAACTAACAGTATGTGCTTGAGTGGGTGAATGGGGAAAAATAAAATAAATGCTTCTCAAAATGAGCCTTCAGCAAGCTTATATTCTCCAAGGGGGAGAGACATCCTCCAATAGGGAGGGAAACTCACCAACATATAACTCCTGGTCATATACCGATATTTCGAAACTTGGTGGTTTCTCCTCAGTGACCGCGGAAAGTGGTAATTTGACTCCTCTGCCTTTTCAGTTTTAAAGAAGAATGCAATCCCAGAAAAGGTTGGGTGCAATACCGTAGCATGTTTGTTTAGTTTTCAAAAAACCAACCAAAGGTGCCATCTAAGAAGCAAAAGAAAATCATTAAAAGAGCAAAACAAGCTACATTTTCTTGTGAAAAGTAGAAAATATAAAAAGATATCCTCTAAGACACAAGTGCTGAGGGCCAGTTCTTGGAATGAATCCGCAAGGGACTAAAATACAACAAACTAATAAATTCCAAGGATAAGTACCGCACCGTTTCAGCAACTTACAGAGCAGCTAGGTGTTGCAATGACTGCAAGAAATATTGAATTATAAACAAAGCTTGCTCTTATGTCTTAGATTGAAGAAATAGGGGGAGATAGCATTCATATCTGCAGTGGTAGATGATTCTGCCTAATAACAGTATGTGCTTGAGTGGTGAATGGGGAAAAATAAAATAAATGCTTCTCAAAATGAGCCTTCAGCAAGCTTATATTCTCCAAGGGGGAGAGACATCCTCCAATAGGGAGGGAAACTCACCAACATTAACTCCTGGCATATACCGATATTTCGAAATTGGTGGTTTCTCCTCAGTGACCGCGGAAAGTGGTAATTTGACTCCTCTGCCTTTTCAGTTTAAGAAGAATGCAATCCCAGAAAAGGTTGGGTCAATACCGTAAGATGTTGTTGAGTTTCAAAAAACCAACAAAGGTGCCATCTAAGAAGCAAAAGAAAGTCTTTAAAAGAGCAAAACAAGCTCATTTTATTGGAAAAGTAGAAAATATTAAAATATCCTCTAATAACAAGTTGCTGAGGCCAGTTCTTGGAATGAATCCGCAAGGGACTAAAATACAACAAACTAATAAATTCCAAGGATAAGTACCGCACCGTTCCAAACTTACAGAGCAGCTAGGTGTTGCAATGACTGCAAGAAATATTGAATTATAAACAAAGCTTGCTCTTATGTCTTAGATTGAAGAAATAGGGGGAGATACGCATTCATATCTGCAGTGGGTAGATGATTCTGCCTAACTAACAGTATGTGCTTGAGTAGTGAATGGGGAAAATTAATAAATGCTTTAAAATGAGCCTCAGCAAGCTATTCTCCAAGGGGGAAAGAGACAACTCCAATAGGAGAAACCTACAATTAAACTCTGCACGATTAGCACATTCGAAACTAGGTGGTTTTCTCAGAAATTGAAAATAAAAAGCTATGCTAATTGACTCTCGGCCTTTTCGTTTAAAAGAATGAATCCAGAAAGTTGTGGCAATACCGTAGTGTTTGTTGATTAAAAACAACTAAGTGCATCTAAAGCAAAAGAAAATATTAAAAGGGCAAACACTCAATTTTTGTGGAAATAAAATATAATCTGAATCGTATCCTTATTCAAAGTGCTGAGGGCCTTCTGGAATGACGCAAATGGTATTAAAAACTCCATCTTAATAAACAAGGAAGACAGGTTCAGCAACTTACGAGAGTAGGTTCAATAAAACTGCACGAATATGATATTAAACAAAGTTTATGTCTAAGATTGAAAAATCAATTTTGAAATCAAATATGAAGATATCTTTCTAAAACTATGTGTTGAGTGGTGAAATGGGGAAAATAAAAAAGCTTCTCAAAATAGTCCTAAGAAAGATATATCTCCAGGTGTGAAGAATCTCAATAGGAGGAAACACCAAAATTGAATCCTGAAGTACCATATTTCAAAACTTGGGTTTCCTCAGGACCGCGGATATTGTAATTGGATCGTGCTTTCATTAAGAATAATTGATGAAGAAAAGGTTGTTATGCTTCGTAAATAGTTACTGCTTATTTCAAAAAGGCCAACCAAAGGTGCCATCTAAGAAGGAAAAAACCAAAAATAGCCTAAAATACCTATTTGTTAAAGTAGATAATCTAAAAATACGTCAAAGGAGAAACTGTCTAGCCATTCTTGGAATAAAGAATGAAATCCCAAAACGTGGTAATACCAGGAATGTTTGCACCTTTCCACAACTTACCAAGATGCTAGGTCAATGAGCAGAATATTGAAATTATAAACAAAGCTTTCTTAAAATGCAAATTAAAAATAGGGGAAGATAGCATCATACTGCTTGGGTGATTCGCAAGTAAAAGTATTGCAGCGTGGTAATGAGGAAAATAAATAATGTTCAGAAAAAGCTTCAGAGTTATATTCCAAGGGGGAGAACATCACCAAAGGTGGGAAACTCCATTTAATACTGGGAATACCGATTATAAACTTGGTGGTTCTCTCCAGACCGGGAAAGTGTTATTTGACTCCTCTGCCTTTTAATTTTAAGAAGAAGAATCCCAGAAAATGGTTGGTGTGCAATCGTAGTATTTCGTTGAGTTTCAAAAACCAACAAAAATCCTAGAAGCAAAAAAACATAAAAGAGCAAAAAGCTAATTTTCTTGTGAAAAGTAGAAAATATAAAAAGATATCCTCTAAGACACAAGTGCTGAGGGCCAGTACTTGGAATGAATCCGCAAGGGACTAAAATACAACAAACTAATAAATTCCAAGGATAAGTACCGCACCGTTCCAGCAACTTTCAGAGCAGCTAGGTGTTGCAATGCTGTAAGAAATATTGAATTATAAACAAAGCTTGCTCTTATGTCTTAGATTGAAGAAATGGGGGGAGATACGCATTCATATCTGCAGTGGTAGATGATTCTGCCTAACTAACAGTATGTGCTTGAGTGGGTGAATGGGGAAAAATAAAATAAATGCTTCTCAAAATGAGCCTTCAGCAAGCTTATATTCTCCAAGGGGGAGAGACATCCTCCAATAGGGAGGGAAACTCACCAACATATAACTCCTGGTCATATACCGATATTTCAAAACTTGGTGGTTTCTCCTCAGTGACCGCGGAAAGTGGTAATTTGACTCCTCTGCCTTTTCAGTTTTAAGAAGTCATTGCAACACCTGGCTGCTCTGCAGTCATTGCAACACCTAGCTGCTCTGTAAGTTGCTGGAACGGTGCGGTACTTATCCTTGGAATTTATTAGTTATATATATATATATTTATATATATATATATATATATATATATATATATATATATATATTATATATATATATATATATAATATATATTATATATATTAGACAGGCTACTACTGGACAACAGCGTTGGCGCTTTCTGTTCAGCTAAACAAGATCTGGACGAAATAAAAAAAAAAACACGCTCCGTCATCCTATCACTCCAAAATGGTCGTACTAGTCTATGTTTCAGACCTCCTGTACAGCGAAAGAACCATCACAGCTGTGATTGTCATCACTACGACTGATTCGACCATAAACATATCCGCCACCATGCCTTTCCCTGGTAAACTTCCTGTCACCATCCTGCAGTATATATACACTGTGATATCTCTGTCTGTCTATCTCTGTCTATAGATCATACTGTCAACAGCTTTGAGGCAAGAAAGAGACTTGCATCATCACGTTCAGGGGAAAAGATGTGTGTATGTAAAAATGTTTCACACACACACACACACACACACACACACACACACACACAACACACACACACACATATATATATATATATATTATATATATATATATATATATATATATGTGTGTGTGTGTGTGTGTGTGTGTGTGTGTGTGTGTGTGTGTGTGTGTGTGTGTAAAGAAACTAATAAATTCTAAGGATATGCAACCGAGCACCATATATATATATATATATATATATATATATATATATATATATATATATATATTTATATATATATCAAAAGAGGGGGAGGGGGGGGGGCAACAAGGGAGGAAAGGACATGACATCGAAAATCAGGGAAATATGATTAAAGTATGAAATTCTCCACTAACACCCGATGGGAACCATTCTAATCCATCTTGAATTAAGAAATTATTCATATCGCCTGTTCCGAGACCTTTGGTCCGCTGGATCAGACTCATCAGGAGGCACGGCTGTGCTCCCTTGGCATCAAGTGGAGATACACCACAGTCCATAATTCTGTGGTATTCTCACCACCAAGGGTTCAGAAATAGAAACCACAGCACCCCAAAGCAACCAGCGAAGGGAAGAAAAACACAATGAAAAGAAAGTGTGGTACAGAAATAAGCTGCTGCTAAAACTAAAATCATTATGTGAACAGTACCAAATGTAGGGGAAAATCTTTATGCTTACACTTGAGGATCCATTTAAAGATGCAAGGGAGGTCAAATGGTATCCAACAGCATACTATGTATTCACAAAGTTCAGGTCAATCTCCATGATCGCTACTGAAAGAATATCGACCAGAACCAATCTTTTATTACCAGCCCAAACAGCAGCAATTGAAATCAGATCTATTTGAGCGTCGACTTACCCAATCGGCACTGTAAAATCAATACAGAATCGTTGATTGCTATGCTATGTGATCAGAAAATACACTGCTCAGGAAGAAAAATAGACAAGCATTTTGTATGTTCATACAGTACTGAAAGAAGTTTTACACAAAATGAAACCTTCATTGAAGCGATCACCGTTGGTGGTCCTAGTAGTTGGTGCGCTGTCTGCATTCGAAGAATGCATATAAAGGCAGTGGCCGATGTCAGAACTTCTTGGCACAGCTTCATTTAGTTCAATCGTACCCTTCCTTCACAGGTGTTACTGCAACGTCGTTGCGTTAAATCACACTATTGTACTTCTGTCACAATGTAAACAGTCTCCTTTTTGTGACACGTGCAGGATACTGTGAATTAAGAACAGATTTCTCAAGGGTCGGGTACCTATTTTCTATCTGACCCTTTTCAATCTCTCTCTCTCTCTCTCTCTCTCTCTCTCTCTCTCTCTCTTTTCTCTCTCTCTCTCTCTCTCTCTCTCTCTCTCTCTCTCTCTCTCTCTCTAAGTTGACAGGAGAAAGATCTACATCGAAAGGCACTATCCAAAACGTCTTTCGACAACAAAAGGACTAACTTACCTTCTTAGCAGTGAGAGAGTCGTTTTCATCTCGGGTTTTAAGTTTTACACAAATAGAAAATAGAATGTCTTTACCCACCCCTTCATTCCTAAGCACTGTCTAAAGACAGACAGCGTGAGACTTTTGGTTTTCAAAATCAGATTCCTTTCTGAGCTTGATGGCAAAAGACAAGGCAATAGGGGGAACAAGATCAAAAGCAGTACCCATTAGGTTACTCAGTGAGCTAACCATCCAGTCAAACAGCCATGCAAAACGCGACGTCAGTTGGACTGTTTTTAGACAGCACGTTTCATTTTGTAGGCAGCTTTATTCATGACGCATCTATGTGAAAGGGGAGAAATCAAAAGATGTCAGCTACATTTCATTCCAATACTAATCTACATTTGAGATTCTTCGGCGGCAGAAAAAGCAGTGTGACGACCACCATCTCCACCAGCACCCCCACCTCCACCATTAAAACCACCACCACCTCCAGCAGCTCTGCGCGTCATGTCGATGTCCTTTAGCCAGCAGATGGGGAGGAAGACTCCAGTCATCATGTGCATCAAATTGCCAGTGACAAGGAGGCGAGACAGACTCTCCGGAGTTATATCCACGGGCACCGTCGACAGAAAAATGATCAAAGAGTTCAGGACGAGCTCCCCGATCGCTGCAGCGAGAATGACCTTGGGAAAGGGCTGGGGGTCTTCAACGTCCAGCGCCGGAGTGGTCTGTGCATCGTTGGTCAGTTGTTGCCGCCCAGTTTCCTCATCAGCTGCTCCTTGTCGTGTTCCAGGAGCCAGCATTTGCTGACTGGTATTCAGGGTGTTCCCCCAGTGAGCGGATGGGGCACCCTGCCAAGGTGACTCTGTGTCCGGGTTGCCAAGCAGGCCACGCGGCTTTCTTCCGTTCACTTCAGACTGTGAGACAGAGAGAGGCACGACAACACCCTGCTGGCCTCTGTCTCGCCTGGAGAAGCGGCGGACTACTCGTGGAATGAACGAAATGACAATGAAAAGGTGAGGAACGACAAAACACAGCACAGAATAGGTCATCCTCTTCTTGAAATCATACGTCGGGACCAGACGTGAAGAATACCGACCGCACGGTGTGGTTGGATCTTTCAAAAGGAGGAAGTAGAAGGCGGGTACCACGACTGCAAAGCCATTGACCATCGACAGAGCAGTCAACGATAGACACATGCGCATCTGAATCGGAGGGGCCGAAAAATTCATTCTCAGCAGTTTCAAGGCTTCCACAACGAGAATGGAAGCAACGAGGAGTGGTACTATGGCCCAGACCATGGCCGAGATAATCCGTAAAGCCTGAATGCCCTCACACGTGAAGTAAATTCCTGTCCACATTCCTGCCTGTATGTTGTACATGTCAATACTCATGGTCCAGGGTCCTAGAGCGTCTAGAAGCTGAAGCACACAGCAGATCGACATGATGATTAGTTTGGGAGCTTTGACTACGATCCGGGTATTAGTACGGCACAGGCGTAGGATGCGTAGGAGGGTGGTAACTATGAGCAAGCAGGATAAGACAAAGAAAGTCATCGCAAATCCAGAAACAAGGGAATGCTCGATTGCAGCCATTTTGTGAGCAGGATCTTTGAAGTCAAGGGCAGACGTAAGAGAGGCGTATTGTTGTCCTCAAATGTCCGTCTGAAAAAAAAGAAAAACGAAAGCAGAAAGAAATGAATTATTATTTAAATCAAAGTAATTAGGATTGAAATGTGTGCGTGCGTGCGTGGGTGCGTGCGTGCGTGGGTGCGTGCGTGCGTGCGTGCGTGCGTGCGTGCGTGCGCGCGCGCGCGCGCGCGCGCGCGTGCGTGTGTGTTTGTGTGTGTGTGTGTGTGTGTGTGTGTGTGTGTGTGTGTGTGTGTGTGTGCTAGTGTGTGTGTTAGTGTGTGTGTGTGTGTGTGTGTGTGTGTGTGTGTGTGTGTGTGTGGTGCGTGTGTGCGTGCGTGCGTGCGTGCGTGCGTGCGTGCGTGCGTGCGTGGTGTGTGTGTGTGTGTGTGTGTGTGTGTGTGTGTGTGTGTGTGTGTGTGTGTGTGTGTGTGTGTGTGACAGACAATTATAAAAAAAGAAGCTACTACTACGGAACTACTTCTACAAATTGTAGAAACATGGAGTGTATTTAAACAAAATAATACGGTGTGTGTGTGTGTGTGTGTGTGTGTGTGTGTGTGTGTGTGTGTGTGTGTGTGTGTGTGTGTGTGTTGTGTGTGTGTGGTGTGTGGGGGGGGGGGGGGCAGACAATTATGAAAAAGAAGTTACTACTACAGAACTGCTTCTACAAATTGTAGAAACATTAAGTGTATTTAAACAAAATAATACTTATGGTGTGTGTGTGTGTGTGTGTGTGTGTGTGTGTGTGTGTGTGTGTGTGTGTGTGTGTGTGTGTGTGTGTGTTTATTGTCTATTGTGTTTCTGCCTTTGTGAACCTTTTTCATGTCTTTGTTGTGCCAACATCCAATCATGAAGGACAAGACATAGTTAACAAAAAGAAAAAGAAAGAAAAACAGAAAGAAAAGCAGGAAAGAAGGAGGGAAGGTTGCACACACCACATGTCTTCGTAACAAGGCGAACTGCTGACCATTCGTCAGTGCCACCATCAGACAAGGTTTAAGAATCATCATTATTTTGTTCCTTCATTTCATTCAATTTTATTTTTGATCTGTTCTGTGCAAGAACCTCTGTAAACTTTATCCACAGTTTGTTTGTTTGTTTGTCGGTTGGTTCGTTGGCTGGTTTCTTTGTTGGTTTAGAAGATTATCTGATATTTTTGTTGTTGTTGTTCTTTTCTTTGATTGTTTATTTTTCTTTGATTACATAGATGTAAACCGACACGTTAAATATTGGTGAATAGAGTGATCCAATATGTAGATATAGTCAGACCGACAGACTCACAGAAAAAAAGAACTAAAGAGAGAAACAGTGTAGAGCAGTACATACCTCTCTCATCCTCTCTTTCACTCTCTCTCTCTCTGCTGATTTTTAAAGTGGCTTTCCCCACGTGGTTGAGTGATTGTCACAATCGTTTGTTTTACCAGTGTAACCTTGACACGAATGATTTCCTCAAGTTACTACACTCAGGCTGGAAACAGGACACTGCCAGCCCCCTCTCCCATCTCTCACGTCTCAAACTCTCTCATACTGACCAGTGCCCTTGTGGCACAGGCTCCAATACCCCCACCCACATCTGACAGTCTTGCCCCTCCTTTGAAGGTTCGAGACCGCCTGATGTGGCCCAGTCCAGTTGATGTCCAGGAGAGGCTGTAGGGACCGGTGGGGTCTCTGCGGCAGGCTATGGACTTTGCATTACCAACCGGATTGAAGATATAGCAATCCCAGGAACACGAAAGAAAGAAAGAAAGAATTGTCTCCCCATCCTCGCAGGCCTTGATGTCAAGCGAAGTCCGCGATCACGCACATTGCTGGCAGTCTGGGTATCCGTGTTTTTGTATGAAGCCAGCACATAAAGCAAGCGGTGGTCAGAATGTTTTCAAAGTAGTAAGAAGACGTTTCGCGTTCTTTAAGTCCTCACCCCCCTTTAGCTAGTCATGTGTGTGTGTTTTGGGTGGTGTGTGTGTGTGTGTGTGTGTGTGTGTGTGTGTGTGTTGTGTGTGTTGTGTGTGTGTGTGTGTGTCTGTCTGTCTGTCTGTCTGTCTGTCTGTGTGCGTGTGCTTTTGAACATTCATACATCACTCACCTTTACCGAACACTTTTTAAGTTGCCCACACGGAGGAATCTTTACCAACTGCCCACTTCGGCTTCGGTGTAGCCCAGTCAGTCAGTCAGTCACACGACTAACTGGGCAGTTCACGTTCCCCATCTCTTCTCAAGTGAAGGAGGAAGGTGACAGCAAATTGCATTCCGTTTGGAAAAACTGAGAACTTTCGGTTCTGAGTCTACGGTTACAGTTTAGGCCCAAAACGCTGTGTATTCTCTATCACACTCAAAGCTGGGGCCTGGCTTTTCTCAGAAGACCAGCAAGTGCCAAGACATATTCACGCACTGACTAGCCCTTGACCATACCCTACCTGACTCTGAGGCAGGCCTCATGTCCAGCCCTTGACCCCTACCCTACCCGACTTTGAGGGAGGCCTCATGTCCGTTTTCCCTTTTTTCCCTGCCAGCACGATCCACATGCCCCTTCATTTTCCTGTCGTCTGCTAGACTTTTCACTCCAAAATTCATGTGCCCTACACTGGCGTAGAAACACAAGGAGTCCACAAGTCGTGCATCATTCTGCTATTTTTGCCGGCATATGGCATTGAACTAATTTATTCACCCCTAATTCCAGGATCAAATAATCTTTTTCCATCCATTTCTTTTTCTTCACACAGCCAAATTTCATCTGTTCAAACTGGGTTGAGGGCACATAAGACCGTATGGCGAAAGCTTGGCTGTGTCTGGAGTGGCACTGTCTTCATCTGTCTGTGGGCAGGGGTGGTTGGGTCTGTGGGGTGTGCTCGGCAGCTGGAGGGTGGTGTTTTTCGCCGGTGGGGCTCTGCAGTCATGAAATACGGGCTGGTACACCCATGGGGATGCTACTTTAAGGCTGTTATGAGCTGCATCCTGTAGTCTAATTTACCTCTGTTCAGGAGCAGTTTTTGTCCCTTGATATCTTAATGGAGTGTCCTGCGCGTGCCTGTACCCATCGTCAACACAGCGCAGGCCTCCAAGGGTGGTACAGGACTGCTCTAAAGGCGGGTGAAGACAGTGCTTCTCTGGGTCCTCCCCAGCACCTTCGGGTGTTTCTTTTTCTTCTTTGCCTTAACTAGGCTGACCCTGGAGAAAGGTCCAGTGACGGTGAGGAAAGACCCACTGACCACAGTGAAAGTCCTGTTGACAGTGGGAAAGACTACAACTTTGGATTCTCTCTTGAGGGCACATAAGACCGTATGGCGAAAGCTTGGCTGTGTCTGGAGTGGCACTGTCTTCATCTGTCTGTGGGCAGGGGTGGTTGGGTCTGTGGGGTGTGCTCGGCAGCTGGAGGGTGGTGTTTTTCGCCGGTGGGCTCTGCAGTCATGAAATACGGGCTGGTACACCCATGGGATGCTACTTTAAGGCTGTTATGAGCTGCATCCTGTAGTCTAATTTACCTCTGTTCAGGAGCAGTTATGTCCCTTGATATCTTAATGGAGTGTCCTGCGCGTGCCTGTACCCATCGTCAACACAGCGCAGGCCTCCAAGGGTGGTACAGGACTGCTCTAAAGGCGGGTGAAGACAGTGCTTCTCTGGGTCCTCCCCAGCACCTTCGGGTGTTTCTTTTTCTTCATATGTTCAAACTGGGTTGTTGCTACTTGACCTTTACTGGAACTCCGAACTTTGACCTTTTTAGAGACTATTGTTTTTAACGGGATATGTCGTTCAGTCATACACACCCCCACACTATCTATAGCACCAAAGAAATAAAGCAGACAGGATCAGTGTCTAGCTTCAATCTTTCTGTGTGTCGCTTGTAGCGTCTGAAGATCTAGGTGCCAATAATTCATTCTCTGTTTTGTGTTACGCGTCCAGTAATCGTTACTGTGCATCTATGGATCAATTGTACTCGTTTCTTTTTGTTTTTTTCTTTGTTGTTGTTGTTTGTATGTTTGCTTGTTTTTTGTTTTATGTTTTTCTTTTTAATAATGTGAGTCTATTTCAGCTCAGTTAATATTGTGCTGGTCACGTAATCCTGGTGACCCTGGCGTTGTGGGTTCGAATCTCTGACGGTCCGTTTTGGTACGGGGAAGGGTATGCGGAGGGACCGGGGGAGGGGGGGGGTGAGGGGGGAACAAGTGGATGCGAAGTAGGCCCCCTGAGATTGGTTCTGAGACAATGGTCTTTTCAGTCCTTTGAATGAGACTATAAACCGAGGCTCCGTGTGTGAATGCACGCGTAACATGTTGCATACATGTAAAATACAACTTTTGGAAGAGAAGGCCAATTAAGCTGTCTGCATGGATGGCACGTTACATATAGCACGCACATTGCATAGAGAATCGAAAGAATGAAGGAATAGTCAAGACTGATATTGACTGAAGAGTCAGCAGGCATGCAGCTCCTTAGACGCCTCTACCCATGCAGGCAACCAGTTGTGTACATGAAAGACGCCTCTATCCCTACAGGCAACCAGTTGTGTACATGAAAGACGCCTCTATCCATAGAGGCAACCAGTTGTGTACATGAAAGACGCCTCTATCCATAGAGGCAACCAGTTGTGTACATGAAAGACGCCTCTATCCATAGAGGCAACCAGTTGTGTACATGAAAGACGCCTCTATCCATAGAGGAAACCAGTTGTGTACATGAAAGACGCCTCTATCCATAGAGGCAACCAGGTGTATACATGAAAGACGCCTCTTTCCATAGAGGCAACCAGTTGTGTACATGAGAGACGCCTCTATCCATAGAGGCAACCAGTGGTGTACATGAAAGACGCCTCTATCCATAGAGGCAACCAGTTGTGTACATGAAAGACGCCTCTATCCATAGAGGCAACCAGTGGTGTACATGAAAGACGCCTCTATGCATAGAGGCAACCAATTGTGTATATGAAAACGTGGACTATAAAAGGTCTTAGAGCTTGGTTTCTCTAACAGAGGGTAGGTGCTGTATAAGTAATCATGGTTATAATGATATGATAGTAATCATATTATGATAATCCTAGTAACATTGGTGGTGGTGGTGGTGGTAAGGATGATGATGATGATGATGATGATGATGATGATGATGATGATGATGATGATGATGATGATGATGATGATGATAGCAATGATAATAATAATATTAATATATAATAATAATAATAATAATAATAATAATAATAATAATAATAATAATAATAATTAATAATAATAATAATAATAATAATAATAACAACAACAGTAAGAACAATAACAACAACAGCAATAACAATAATATGGATCATAGTTATAATAATAGTAATTATGATAATGATATAATAATAATAATAATAATAATAATAATAATAATAATATAATAATAATAATAGTAATTATGATAATAATAATAATGATGATGTTGATGATGATGATGATGATGATGATGATGATGATGATGATGATGATGATGATGATGATGATGATGATGATGGTGACCATAATAATAATAAAAAAACCAATAACAATGATAATGATGATGGTGATGATGATGATGTCAATATTCATTCTCCATTCACATCTTTGCATTTCTACCTTTCTTACTGCAATCTGAGTGGTATTGTTTTGTGCACTTTCAGCGTCCATTGTTTATTCAAGAATCATGTTTCTTCATTAGCCAGTGAATTGATAAAAGGAATTTTCTTCGGTTCTTCCAATGTGCAACACATACATACAAACAGCGTACACTTGGGGAGCGATGATATTCTATGCTAGCGATACACATATGTGGCATTAAACTGCAAAGGAGTTAAAATCAAGACCTCTATGTACAGTCTGTGATCACTTTGTTGTCGAAAATTCACTTGCTTGGTTCGTATTCTTTTGAATAGGCAATATTTTTGCATCTTGTTTTATGTCTTCATTTGTATATTGCCTTTTTCATTGACTTTTCCACTTTTCGCTTTTGCAACATGTAAGCTGACTATGTGGAACATTACTATGTCTAGTAATATTCTGTACATCTTCAAAGGGCTTCTTTTGTGCACCCACCTGTAAGTGGATTGTCCAATGTTAACAAGGGTTCAGAACAATCTCAGTACTGCTAACTATCCAAATGTAGCTAGATTTTGTATGATCCATGCATTGTTGACTCTGAAGCAAGAATTGCTCACACCAAAGTTGCCAGATTATGACGATATCTGCATCTACACGTAAATTCTGTTTGATAGGTCGTACACGTGTACGTGACATTACTGAACGTGCGATTTTATCGTCTTACATCGTCCATGATGAATAGACGTCAAATAAAGCTATTGATCTGAACTGAACACCGTAAGCACAGTATTCGTTCATATCAAATTTATTCAGCAATACTATCGAGACCACAGCGTAAACAAGCGACAGCAGTATACAACATGCGGCTAAATGACTTTTTTTTTCTCACGATTAAAAAAAAAGGAAACGTTTCCTCAAAGCAAACTTAGGAAATTTTTCCCTTAAAGCGCTGCTAAACTCACACACACACACACACACCACACACACACACACACACACACAAAACACACACACACACACACTACAATACAATACAATATTTATTTCTTTTGCCCCTTTTAAGGTATGGATGAAGGGTTTTTGTTAAAAGCAATAACAGGAAAAGGAAAACAAACAAGCGAAAATAAAACATAAATTGCTAAGACATCATTTGACAAAAATTATAGACAGATTTTGTGGAGAGAAATCTTTTGGCAAATACGTGTTGCACAAAGTAACGTTGATGAACATTCTATGATAAAATCAAAGTCATCACCTATTGCAGACATGTCACATTTGTTACATAACCTTTCTTCTTTTGGAATAGCAATCGACGAGCTACTTCAATTGGCAATTTATGATTAGAACATCTAAATGTTATAAGAGGGTAAATATAAAACATTGGTAAGCTAGAAATATACTTCTCCTTAAAATCAGATTTATAAAATTTGTCGAAAAAAACATTTACTGCTAGTTTCAATGTCATGTTGCCACGCTTGACGAAAAGAGCATTGCAAACTATTTCTGAATTCTACATAATGTTTTGACGTCTGTAAAAGATTGATTGCTCCAAACAGTCAAAACCAGATTGTACAAAAATGTTTTTAGTGCACGTTAACCAGGGAGACACCGTCACTGCGCTTTTTGTGCAAATGTAACATGAAACAGTAGAACCTAGCCGACATTTTCTCAACAGGAAATTAAAACCAAACTAGCTAAAATCGAATCATTCGGACAAAGACTGTAATTGATAAAGGGTAGCGTCCTGTTTCACCATAATCATTTTTGTCATTGTACTTCGTTTTAAGCGAAATATATATTTTTAAAATTTTCGCTGAACTTTTATCAGTGATATTTAAATTTTCGTATCCCCATATTTCACAACATATGATAATACTGGAACAATCCTTTTTTTTCAAATAAATCTAATAACATGAATAGGTAAATGCTTTGTTTTGCCTTTGTATCAAAATAAACATGGCTAATGACGCCTTATCAAAAGTGTTTTTCTTACATTTAGCAAAGGAACCCATTCCATTAAAATCTACACCTAAATGTTTGAAGCTGGTGACAACACAAAACACACACACACACACACACACACACACACACACACACACACACACACTTCAATTAGGTGTTCCTAAGTAGATTGAAATATCAATCACCAGAGAGAGAGAGGAGGAGAGAGAGAGAGAGAGAGAGAGAGAGTGAGGAGAGAGAGAGAGAGAGAGAGAGAAGAACGCACATCTACAATAATCATAGCCTGTGAAGAGCGACAGTGCTCATGGCTCCAGAGACGCAATGTATAGGAGGAAGGAAAACCCGACCATGTCTAATAGCCTGCTTTTATCGCTTTGTAGTAAGTGTCAGGATGGCCGAGCGGTCCAAGGCGCTGCGTCAGGTCGCAGTCTGGTTCTCCAGGCGTGGGTTCGAATCCCACTCCTGACAACTTTTTTTTTGTGTGTGTGGGGGGTGGATAGATAGGGGGCTGTGGTGTATTGACTTTTTTTTTTCTTTTTTAAAAGTCTTTTATCTTATTACAATCAAAAACAGCACAAAAAAAGTTTCGTTTGTTTTTGAATAACAAGTGAAAGGAA